>NW_004624744.1:2574245-2590638 GCF_000247695.1 Heterocephalus glaber
AGGGGAAGGGAAAAAAGGGAAAGGAAAAAATATGAGAAGAGGAAAGAAATGGAAACAAGGTCTTTGGAAATAGGGAAGGGTGTAGGGCATGAAGGGAGGGCAAGGGAAGGGGAAAAAAAATAAGAACTAAGAGACTCGTGTAATGGTACAAGATCCTGATGATGAATGTAACTGTATTGTATACCGAAAATGTACCAATAAACTTTATGGGGGAAAAGAAAATATAACCTGACATAGCCTGTTTATTTTAATGCCTTGAAACGTAATTGGAATGGGATCAAGTTATCCTAGTAAGAAAAAGTCAGAATGCCACACACCTCCAGATCATCACCTTACCCAAATTTATTAGCAGGCGAATATCAACTCTGGTGGTTTAATATTTAAAATATGGAAATATAAATCATTCAAAAGACCAAAAACCTAGAGGGAATCATTTTTGTCTGACTTATCAGTGACAACATTTTAGATTCATTAACGTATGACAGAAAGAAAGGAAATAATGTAATAGGGAAACTAAGAATTTGAACTATTAGAAAAATAAATCTCAACTTACAGAGATTCTATTTGGACTGAAAGTTGCACAAATACAAACTTTAGTGTTCAAAATGTACTTCAGAAAATAAAAAAATCTGTATTGTATTAAGGATTCTTAGCACTTCTGTATATTTCATTTGAATACTTTATGTTAAAAATTTGCAAACAATTGACATCCTTAAAAATTAGAAGTTAATGTTATATTTTTCATACTTGGACAAATCATTTGTAGATGCTTTTCCCAATATGCCCATTCTCTTCTCCCTCGCAGAGGCAACCCCTATTATTAATTTTTTGTGTTCTCCATGTTACTGTTAAAAAACATTTTATATGCATGTATTTATGTCCTTCTATGTTGTATAATTTTAGACATTTTCATACTTCCTTACTTTTAATTATAAAGGTAATTTATATATTTATTTTCATTGTTAAAAGTTTATGTTACATATTTACATGAATGTTCCTGTTGATGATGGCCCTCAATGCAGAGGCCAGTTTAAAGATGACCACTATTACCATTTTGAAGCACATCCTTCCAGTTTTTGTCCAGTATATTTACACAAACAAGTCTGCACAATAATGAGGATCATTTATATACACATTATTTTATAATGCATATGTAATTAACATGCATATAAGAATTACATCATTTTGTAATTTTATTTAATGATGAAATGTCTTAAAATTTTTTCTATGTTAATTTGTGTTTTTTCCTTATAGGTCTAGCTCTTATTTATTGTATTGTGGAATTTTATAGATCATATTATATTATTAAAAATTCTATTACATAGCTGGTAGTTTCATTCCATGCCAGTAACTAGACCTGTTCTAATTTATACTGAATGGTCTACCCAGTCCATCAGTTGATCTGAATTTTGCTGAATACTGGCTCAAGAATCACAACTGTACATCCTAATAATGTCCCTATCTACTCAGAAGAGTGAAACCATCACATCTTTTCTTAGAAAGGAACTGAAATCATTTTCTTGTTCTGGTATGCTACATTATCTTCTAAAAATCCTAGATTTTCTCTAACTACACATCCTGGGTTGTAGCCCTTGGTTTTATTGTCTTTGATAATCAATAACTTCTCATGAAAATATTTCTATTTAAATATTGAAATCTGAAAAGTTTTGAGGAAGTAAATCACCATAGTGATATCAGGCACTTTAGCGGGATAAGTTACTTCACTTTTTGGCTTTTAAATCTCCTTACCTATGAGAGGAAGAGGTTCACAAATTAAATGTACTGAAAAACCACCTGAAGAGCTTTCTAAACTATAAATTCCTGGGCCCCATCCCAGAGCTATCAATCACAAACATAGAAAATAATGGAAGATAGGAACATTTAAAATGAAAACGCTCCAATTCTAGTCATAGTCAGAGACATAGATTCTATCTGTAAAATGCTAAAGTTAAAGCCAATTTTCCAAAGCCCTCTAGATTATCTGGAAGCACTTCCAAATTCTTTCCTTCGATTCTCATTTAATCTTACAGTACCTAGCTTCAAATGAGAACTTGTCTGTCGCCTTTGTAAGAGACAGTCTTTTGTATCAATCCAAAGTGCCTCCATTTTGTAACTGCTCCCTATTTTAGACATTAGATCCGACTCCAGAAGGCTCTACAAGATCTCAAAATAGTGTAAGTACTTTCTAACTTCCCCATTCCTCAGTTGTTTGCTCACCCTTTGAGCCACTTCCATTGCCCAATCAAGAACAAGGTTGTTAGCCTGCACCTCAGCCCATGAGGCAAAGGGACAGAGCCCTTCCCTGCATTAGGAATAAAGGACCAGGGGACTGCCTACCTGGTGTGCTTGCTACTTCACCTTAGAGATCTTGCCAACCTTCCTTTGTTGAGACTTCATATTTCAGTGTAAGTTTGTTCTTGGGACCTTGGGAGTCTTCATCCCCAGCAACTTGTACCTATCATATGCCCAGTATATATGTAAGGACACATGTTATCTATTATGATATTTACAGTTATAATAAAAGTAGTAAACATATTTAATGAGTTTAATGTGTCATGTGACATGACATCAAATTAGTTACATTATAACCGCTTTAACTGATAGGACAAAATGGATGAACATATTAGAATTGACTTTAAAAGGCCCAATATAGTTGTTTCTCAAAATGTGCTTTAGAAAGATTTTTGTCAGTTTCCTTTAATAATTTGGAATTTTCATGCTATGTCTTAATTGTAATACTTATTGGCAAAATAAAAAATTTCAGAAAATGGAAAATATAAAGTTAAAGTAATTATTTGGTGCTATAGAACACAGATTTAGCCCTCAGTGAATTCAGGCTATTAAGAAAAGAGCTGACCTTTAGAGGACTCTGCAGACATAGACAAAATGACTACATGTTATTCCTGATAGTAGATATTATTATCAAGCAAAGCAGGGCTCATTTCTTTCGTTACTTCTAGGCTTACTTTATATTTTAACAGAAAAGCAGAAGATATCTTAAAAAATAATAAAGTTTCATCTCAATTGGGTTATTGGTTACCATAACAACCAAGGACTAGTTTTTGTTTTATTGATTTTATTTATTTGATATTCAAAAAAATATTTGATTTGGTAAAAGACTTTACTGGACATTTGTTAGTTAAAAATAATGGTGAGGTTGTGCCTGAAATGAATATTACAAGGCTTGAGGAAATAATTTAATTATGAAATTTCAGATGGGTTCCATAATTACCTCAGGCACTTCTCTGTCTGAATATAACATTAACAGTGCTATTCCCCGAACATACTGATGATAAAGTAAAATCACTCCACTCATTAAAAGAAAGGAACTACAGATGGCCATTATTAATGATGAGGACAGGGGACAATAATCATGAACACTCTGAAGCCTAAAAATAAGTATTAAAATGGCTGTAATATTAATCATTCCAGAGACATAGATTATATCCACATAAACCAAACAGCAGATAAAAAGCAGGAACAAAACCCTTCTTTATTGATTGTTTTGCCACATCATGCCATCTGGGTAATTGACTGATTTCATTATTTTCCTGACAATTCTAAATCAGTGAATTTAAGAATATCTATCACCACCAATTTATAACTCTTCTTTTTGTAAAAAATACAAATCTATTAATTTCATTTTTCAGAGGGATAAGGCTTAATTGCAATGCTTAAGAGAAAATTAACATAAGAATACAAAGCTTTTTAATAGATAATTTAAGTTGAAGGTTTTTCTTAAAAAAATAAATTAAGGCAGAGGGCCTATGATTTCTTGACCATAATACTTTTACTAATATCTAGGTGAACAAACTAAAACAAAGCAGAGCAATGAACAGAACTCAAAACAACCCATTTTATTTTCCCAACTTGTCTTTGTCATTTCTATTGCTTTAAAAATTATATTTATCATCTCACTTGCATGATGCTCTGTCAGCATTGTTGGACAAGGTAACCTAAATTCCCACTGTTTTAATGCATATTTGGAGTTGGTGTTCTTGTAGAACTATGAAGTTGCACATTAGGTTCCTAAAAATATCCAGATGAGAAGCAATAAAAATGTTGAAACATCAAGAAAATAGGGAAAATGTTTTAAATTTTATAAATATAATTAGAATAAGATGATTTTACCCTCCCCAAAGTACAAATTAGACTTGTAGTAATATAAAAATAAATAAAAATTGTCAGTGGCAAATAAAGATAAAATGCAGTTTTTTATCATTGACATTCTTTTGAAAATAAAATATTCAACATTAGATTATCAACAGAAATACAGGTTTAGGTGTGTCTATTACGAAATATTGTTGATGGAAAATTTTCCCCTGTCAATATTTAAAATTACCACACGGTTTTACATTTGAAAACTGAGACAATAGAAAAACCCCTCAGAACTTGACTTGGTATTTCCCTTGAGAGTAGATAATAATTCTTTGAAAGAAAGGCAAAATGCAGGAAAAAGAAGCCATTGATGTCATTATTGGTCTAAATTCTCTTTCTGGATGGGAGCATGCAAATTAGAATGACTCTCAATAAAAAGGTTTGAAAAATCCTAAACTTTCAAATCACCTCTTGAATAGGGGTTAATTCCTCTTTGCCCTGAAAGTAGTGGCACCTGTGTTTCTCAGCACCTGTGTTTCTCACTGATGAGCGGCTTGGTGATGTAGGGCTTGGGCTGTAGTCCTCCAGATGCGGTCTGCAGACCAGCAGCAACAGCATTCCCACAGACTTCTTAGAAATGCAGATTCCCAAACTTGCCTCAGAGCCACTGAGTCAGAAACTGGAAGTGGGACCCAGAAATCTGCAGTTTAAGAACCTTTCACATAACTCTGACACATGCTCAAATTTGAGCACAGCTATGCTGAGTCACACTGAAGAATGTATCAAGTGTAGGTCCAGAATGACTACAGAGCTAATGAACACTTGCAGCTAGAAGGGATTTCAAAGCGTCTTCCTTTTATAGATAAGGAAGTTGCAGCTCACAATTACAAAAGTAAGTGGGAGACTGGGGCTGGAAACCAGGCCCCCTTACCACATGTATAGATATTGCTTATATCCTGCCCCTAGTGAACCCCAGATCCTATGCCATCATCTTTGGTGTTATAAACATACTGGCATTTACAGATGTTTCAGTTTTGTGATGGTGAATCCCAAAATATGCTGTAATTAATGCAAAAAATTCTCTGCTAATTGCAAGAGGCCACAATAATGGTAATGGATATTTGGATATAGTAAATACTTTTAATCATATCGTTTGGTTTTTGTTTTTGTTTGGTACCAGGGATCAAACTCGAGTACTTGTGCTTGCAAGGCAAACGACAGAACCACTGAGCTAAATCCCAGGCCCTCATTTAATTGTTTTTAAAAGACAACTCATATGATTTTTTTTGACATCTTCTGTCAATTCAAGTCTGCCATCCAGTGGTGGCAAACCTATGGCACGTGTGCTGCAGCGGGCTCTAAAAGGTTTGGCTTCACTGGATAGGCTATCTAGTAAAAATATACTGTGAGCCATACAGGTGACTAAATTTTCTAGTAGTTACATTTAAAAAGGTAAATGTGACAGATGGTAATGCGGATACATTTTGTTTAACTCAATTATCCAAACTAGTATCATTTCAAAGCATTTTTCTTGGTACTAAGTCTTAAAACCCACTGTGTAGTTTATACCTACGTAATATCTCAAGTCAAACTGGACACATTTTAAATCTCAGTAGTGATATGAGCCTATTTTCTATTATATTAGACAGCACAGACACAGAGATTTCTGCCTAAAACAATATGAGAAAAGGAAAAAATGGAAACAAAATCTTTGTAAATATGGAGGGGTGGAGGGGTTGAAGGGAGGGCAGGAGAATGGGGAAAAAATAAGAACCAAGATATATCACATAAAGATACAAATTCCCAATGATGAATGTCATCATATTGTATACCTAAAATGTAACAATATACTTAATAAATAAAAAACAAATAAACAAAAAACCCAAAACTTACTGCTGTTACATGCCAGCTACATAATTTAGAAGTTTTGCTAGTGTTCCTTTTCCCCCTTGATAAAATGAAAATTATAACTGTTTTAGTTCATCACTTTAGCCTGAAGATTAAACAAATTGGGTAGGTAATGCACTGATCCTATTGTACAAATAGTAAGCTCTTATCAAATGTTAGTTTATATTGTTATTGTATCACTAAGCAAAGGCTAATGATGTAACTGAAGGTGTTGCGAGGACAGAAATATTTTCCTACAAATAAACCAATTTTTGATCAAAGGTTGCCTCACATTCCACTTTTAAACTGATATTTGACTTTGTAAGGAAATTTGAAATAAAAGGAGAAGATTATGGGATATTTCTAGTGGAAAATCATACATTATTTAGGTTAGAGTACACTTGTTTTAGCCACATTCAGCTTCTATAAGAAAATGTCATTGACAGGATGGCCTATAAACAGCAGAAATTTATTTTTCATGGTCTAGATGCTGTAAGTCTGAGATCAGGTTGCCAGTATGTGCATGACTGGTTTCTTGGTGAGGGCTCTTATCTTTGTATTTTTTCACACAGAAGAAAGAGATCTCTCCAGGGTCTTTATTTTAAGAGTACTAATCTCTTTTTTTAGGGCTCTACCTTCATTATTTACCTTTTAAGGCTCCATATCTAGATACCATCACAATGGGAGGGTTTCAACATATGCATCTAAAAAAATTCATTAGTACCTGTTTAAGTACATAATCAGAATGAACACAAACATTCAATCCATTTATTACACTACCCTTCTAGGTTATCTGAGTACAATCTTTCCTTACCTTTGAGGTGTTTTAACAATTCTGCAAATTGTAGATAATTAGCAAAATAATTCTTGTTCTTAGACAAGCAAATAAATTCTGTCTGGTGGAGGTTTCAATAATTTTCCTAACTTTTTTCTCCATGGAAAAAGTCAGTTTTGTATCCATTTGTAAATTCATTTCAAGTTTTTTTGTTTTTTGATTTGTGTTTTTGATAGGGCCTAGCTATATAGTTAAGTCTGGCCTAGAACTTGCTATTGAACTTGCGATGCCTTGCCTCACCCTACCCCACACACTGGGATTACAGGTGTGCACCAACACACCTGGCTTCAAAATTTTTTATAAAAGAAGTTTATTCTATAGACATTTTTGCTTAACTTCTCCTTTGATTTAATTATAACATCTGCCTGATTCCATCATTAATAGTTTAAAAAATATATCTCTGAGAGGCATAACTTCATCCCTTTTGTGCAATTACCCTTCAACATATTTTCCAGTATTATATTATCAGATTTATAAGAATCTCTGTGAGCTTGATAAAAATTCAGCAGATTTTATATAATTAGGAATCTTTATTTTTTTTTTGATTTTGGTTGTGTACAGATAGATGTGGTTCAAATCTTTTCTGTGAATGCTTCCAAGATTCAGAGCACAGGTAGTATATAATCTTTGTTTTTTAAACTATCACACAATAGGGAAAAATATAGGTCAGTAATTACAAAGTAAAGTGTCCAGTGAGGTATGTACAAGCTGATGGAAGCTATTAACTAGCAGAAGTGATGGGCAGAGGGGCTTAGGAGCTGCTTCACTGGCTGAAAGCTTTGAGCTAATTTTGAAAACTGAAAAAGAAGTTTTAGGGTGGAGAGTGAGAGAAAGGTCATTTTGGGCACATGCTGTGGTGTATGTGAAGCTTGTATTTCCTCTCTATCCTTGAACTTATATCTGAATTGCTTAATTAAGAAAATGCCTCTGAAAGACTCTTGCTTTTATGGCCTAAATGTATAAATCTGACAAGTGCATACAACCTTTTATGGCAATTCAAAACTATTAGGGCTACTTCTTCTGACTTGCTTCAAGCTGAATAAACACTCTGTTCAAGTGGAAACTTGTTATGTTGCCTTATTCTGCCTTTCAAAGTAATCAAACCAGGGTTCTTGAAGCCCAACTGTCTCACCTGTGCCGCCTAATGGCACATTTATTTTGTTTCTCCTGCTTTTGGGAAAATCAGAGGTAGCTTGACATTTGCATTGATAATAAATTACTTTCAAATTGTGTTGATACATCACTTGGTTTTGATTGACAACTTGCATTTGAACAGAACTATCTGATCATTGCTATTAGAAATATATCTCTAAAGAGTTATGCTTCTACATTAAGGTACATATACCTCTGATAGATCCTTGTACACATCTATGTAGCTTTCTTCATTGCAAACCTTTATGTTATTAGGACTTCAGAATAATTTATTTGTATTTCTCATTGTTATGTTTGTCATTCTGCTTGGATTCTTTATTCAGTCTCTGCCATGCTGGTGGGCATTATTATCCAACCAGTTACCCAAACAGGAAATCCAAGGTGTTATTTGAATTTTTCTCTCATTTTCTCCCTCAATCCAATACCAAATTCAGTTGATTTCAACACTGATCATTCTCCCAAAGGAGGCTTCTTTTCATTCCTAGAGCCTGTGACCCAGTTTCTCCGGTCATTGTCATTCTCATATGTATTAATTTAGTAACCATTTCCCCCATGTTTAATCTTTTTCTCCTCAACATGCATTCAAGCTTGTGCTTCCCAATTACTTTTATTTCATGGCACATGTAGAAAATAAATTTATAAAGCATACTTGGATAGAGAAGGCTGCTCAAATTTGTAGACAAGGGGCTCAGGAGCCTCTTTACACACTGGAGTGAGAGGAATGCATGTTTCAAAACACTTGCAACTCTTGCTGGCAAAACAGTGCACTGCTCTGTACTGATTGGGAAGCTTTGCTATAAACTGACACCAAGTTAATTATTTTACTACATTTCTTCTGTGTACATTTTAAAATTTTACATTGAATCCCCATTGCTAACAGGATGAAATTCAGAATTGTTTTAAATTCAAGGCTTCTCATAGCCAGTTCAAATGTATTTTCTAACATTATTTTCCATTTCTCCCCTAAGGATGCCTTGATTCAGCTCCCTTGATCTACTTCTTTTTCCCCACAGACTTTCACCATTTCTTCTTTGCTTTTGAATACTCTCTGCATTTCTGAGCATATATTATAATTAGTGAGATACTGGCATTAGAAAATAATGTTGGAAAATATATTTGAGTTGGTTAGGAGATGCCTAGTACCTAAAGCTACATAATTCCAGACACAGATGCAAAATTTCCAAATGACAAAATGCTCAGACAGTAAAAGTAAGTTGGATGGGAACATAAAGAGTAGAAGAGAAAATTAAATCTTTTAAAGATACAAAAACATAAGTAGAAATAATGTAAATAAAATAAACATAATTATTTCTTAATGCTAACAATGTGATGGTATTCTAAGTAACACATATTAGCTGAATTAATCCTTGTATTGACCTTGTCAATTAAATGCTGTTATTCTTGTCGTTATAAAGATGAGAAAAATGTGGTCCAGAGATTAGGTAATCTAGTGTAAACAAACAATGAACTATGGGTCAATTTAAAAATAAATAAAATATAAGAGCAAGATAACAAAAAGACTACAGTGGTTGATATGAATTTAAACTCATTAGATATCTGAAATTTTACTCTTCTTTCATCTGTCTGATGTAGTTTTGAGAATTCTGCATGAAGACACAAAGTTTGTGGTTCAGACACAAAGAAATTAAATATGTCCAGCCTTCCAAGCAGTATGGTTTCATATTTATGATATCATGACTTCTGTAGGAAAGGAAAAGTTTTTCCTTCTACTTTTCAAGCTTCTATGGCTGGGTACCATGAATCAAATTGATAAAAGGCAGATTAATGAGAGAGAAAATAACAACAAATTTAATTATGTACATGCACATGAGAACCCACAAAGAAATGAGACTGAAGCAAATGGCCAGAAACTGAGAATTTACATATGATGTTAGATGAGGCAAAGGAAAAAGAGAGGGAATAAGTTATGGAAGGTGACATGGGGGAATGTACACTAAACAAAGTTGTTTCAATAAAGTTTGTTATGTGGATTTAAGTCATTCATTAGTAAGAGTTAAGGTTTGTCCTCCACCTTCCTGGTATAGGAGGAGTCACCTTTATACATGGAAATTTCTCTAATTAATGTAAAATTCTGTTATAAACAGTTGACTTTGGTTCTCTTTTCCTGCATTTTCTCTTTCTTAATTGCCTTCAGATTAAAATAATCCCTATGCCACGGAGAAATATTTTGGGAATACTCCTATATGCATAAAATTTGAGAAGTGGCCCAAGTGGATATTGTGCATACTTTGGGTTTGCATCACATCTGAGGAATCCTGAACCTAACTATCCATAAATTTTGAAATAGATTAAAAACTTTAATGGAAAAACATATCTGCCTGATTGTTGCTCCAGAAAGAGATATTTTTTACTAGACCAGTAGCAAATATTTATCTTCTCCTCCAGAGACACCATCTCTAGCACCTACATGAGTAAACTTCAGAATTATCTGGAACATAAGAAAGAACTAATGCTTCTCCTCAGCATACATATAGGAAATATAAGAAATCACTCAGAAGTAAGAACACGATAAACATTGATTATAAAAGCTATAAGTTAATATTATTTCTGAGTGGGAAATAATAAATAAGATGAAAAATATCAAAAGAGATGACAAAACAAAACTTCCCTTAGCAGCTGGAATGTGGCTCAGTGACACAGCACTTGCCTAGCATATGCAAGGTTGTGAGTTCAATCCCCAGCACCAAAACCAAACCAAACCCAAAGAAATCATTCCTTAACTGTGAAGTTAATAATTATAATATGTATAGGAAATTACATAGTCATAATCCAATATATATTTGAAAAACTACAGCTCATCAAAAATGTGGGTATATTAGGTAATTGACTATTTTACAGGCTATTCATTAGCTTACATTTTAGTATTGAATATTTTCTTGGTAGGTGAATTTCAATTATCTATTAAATTAACTAATAATTTCTGAATTTTTTTACTGTTTTCATTGCTGTTATATTTTTGAATTGTAAAGTGTTTTGATATTTAAAAAGACTTTCAAATATAAAAGATTTTCATAATTTGGTTGATACTAATCTTTCAAATGGTCTATCAGACTAATAATGAAAAAAACAGTCTACAGACTACATTCTTTTGGCAATAGAAAAATTGAAAATCTTAAGTCACTCTGTAAAAAAATTAAAAAAAACTTTCTATAAAATAACTTTTATACATTCAAAGTGAGTGATTCTAATTAGTTTATCATAAAATCAATTGCTCTACAGTTTCTACTTCCCTATCCTTTGTGGCATCCTCTCTCTCCTAAATGAACTGAATGTTTGGGAGAGTATATGTTATTACTACTAATCTATCACCACTTATGGTTATCTTAAGACTATGTGAACAATGTATTTGAATTTATACTTGAAAGAGAGGTGTAATGTACTTAGGAAGCTCCTAAAAGTGTCTGGTAATTGTATTGGTCAATTAGAAAGGTTGCAGGAAGTTAATAAGAAAGAAGAACTTCTGGCCTCTGAGGCCTTGATGGAAGAGTCAGGTCTCAATGTCACTCAGAGGAGACTAAAGTCCTATAACCTGGCAATTTATTTAGCTACAATTGCTTACTTTTTCTGATACAACATATACATTTTCATCCAGTTAAACTAAACCGAACATGAAAATAAAAAGCAAGCATGCAGTTCTTTTAAAAAATTGCAGACTCAAAAGTGAGATACAAAGATAAAGCGATCACAAGAATAATGGATAATAACTGCTAAATATCAGGTTAATTCTATTTACTGGACATCCAGGCAAGCAAAGTAGGTTGACTTTAAGGGAAAAAATTAAAGTTGGTTTTACCTATATCATAGAAACATCATAAAACCAAGAATTACTAGAGTGGTGTTGGAAAATATCTGAATAAAGTACTTTGACTAAACATTTATATATTTCCAGAATATATATCTTGTGACAACAGATATGTATTCTCAAATCCATACTACTTATGAGAGAAAAAATTCAAAAAGTGAATTGATTATTTAAACCCATCTCATCAAGGAGTGGGTCAAAATAGACAATGAGCAATACAATATTACCTGCCTCTTGCGGTACAATATAAAGAACGAGAGGCCATTTATAAAACATTCTTATATAATATTTAATCTGGATCACATGAACTCTTTAGAATTATTGCAGTTCAGCAGATAGGATAACAATTCAAATGACAGAAGAAATAATTATATAAGTTCAGAAACTGAGAAATTCTGCCTGACAACTGGCCTGGGTTTTTAGAAATGTTATTAAAATAAAGTGTAGTTCTGTTTTAGAATGAAAGAGACCTAAGAGATACAGGATGCAAGTCATGAAGGTGTATTGGACTCTGCAACAACAACAATAATAAATCTACCACATATATTTTTATCAATTATAGAAAAATTTGAACTGGATATGAAATATGAATAATATGTAGTTTTGTTGGTATGTTAGAGATTGCTTATTAGGAGATAACACTAAAATATTTACCATAAAGTATTACATCTGTAAGTGTGTATATTAGAGCAAAAACCAATATATGTATAAAGCAAATGTGGCAACAATATTTATAAATCTAAGTGGAAAATTCTTGGCTGTTCATTGGTATATTTAAAAATTTTCCATAGGCTTAAAATTTTTCAAAGTAAAAAGTTTTGGGAAAACATAAAGAGTTTCAAGAAAGTAGTAGTAATGTGATAGGATCAGAAACAAACACTGAATTCTTGTGAATACAGAACTAAACAATTGTAGATATTCATATTTAGAATATACTACAAAAGGAATATACTATAAAAGTTATGTATTCTGAAAATTGATATATTTATATATTACATAAAAGCAAGGAAAAAGGAAGATGCACAGAAATATAATATGTGGGTTTCATTATCTTTCTTGGTGGAGAAAAAATAGATACTTATGAATATTTAAAGAAATGAGATTAAATACTTAGAAGGTGCCTCTGAAATACTGACTATGGGATGTAAATTAACTAAGGAAAATTCTTCCCAGTACATACAAATAAAAGTGACCATTCAGTAAAAGCTATAAAGCAAAGGAGCCATGGATAAAATAACAAAAGTGGCAAAACGTAGATCAAACACATATATCAATAAGCAACAATGGCAAGTCTCACTGATTATTAGAAAAAGAAATTCTAAGATTAGACTTAAATGAATTCAACTATATGCTTTATACAGATCTGTATCTAAAAGTAGGTGTGCCTTCAAGTCTTCAACAGTGATTGTTTGGCACTAAGTACTACCCTGTGAGGTCATACAATGATGAAAAAATACATACTCAACCTTATGGATCTGAAGTGAGCTAAAGTTCAACAAAGTAAATAGAATACAGTAATGTGAAAAAAAGGTTAAGCAAGGAAAAGGTTGAGAGCTAAAGGAAAGTTGAAAATATGCCAGATAAACACAAATACAAATATCAGACAAGGTTGACTTCCAGACAAAACTTAATCAGCAAGATAAAGAGGGATCACAAGGAGGCTCTATCATGAATCTTAATGTACCATAGCATAGCATAACATTGATAAAGCAAAAGCTGCAGGAAATGTGAAAGAAATACAACAATATAAAAAAATGAAGTAATTGAAAAGGACTTATGAATATAGAATGCAAACAGGTGAAAAATAAGGTAGCTCTAATAAACACACCACAATTTATATTCTGAATCCACAGAGTAAAACATCCTGGAAATCACATTTGAAAAATTTGACTACATCTTAGTTCTCAAAATAATCTCAATAAATTCCAATAGTAAAACTGGTACAGGGTATAACTGAATAAAAGTAGAAATAAACATGAAACATAGGAACATAAAACCTCAATTGCTAGAAATTAAGAAATGAGAAAGCTCTATGCTAAAAAACTTTTGTCAGTGTAGAGATTCAAAACAGACTTAGAAATGTCTAGAAAACAAGGATAATGAAAACACTTGTTATCACTGGTTATTGTATATGACTAAATCTTCTCAGAGAAAAAAGCTTTCAGCTGCATATTATTAACAGATAGAAAGTGGAAATAATTGAATTACCGCTGTACTCAAAATTAAAAAGGGGACGCATAACCAATAACAGGAAAACAAAAACATTTAAAATAGGTAAAGCAAAAATAAATGAATTAGAAAAGAGAAAAACAAATAGAATTGGTGTCTATAAAGATAAAATGAAGGAATATATCAGGCAATCACTACTTATTTGAAAGTAAAACCCCCAAATATACAAAAATTAGAAATAAGAATTTCTAAATAACTTCATATACCAATGAAACAAAAAGAATTATGAGATAAATATTTGTTTAACCTTACATACATGAAGTTGATAAGCTGAATGAAAGAGATTTTTCTAGGTAATTTTAAATACCAGAAGTATCATGGTTTGCAGACAACATGATTGTACATATTTATCCAAGGAAATTGAATAAAATTCATTTGCAAGCCAATAGAAAATTCAGAAACAAAGTCCAGTAAGAAGATAACATATGGAAATTGATACATTTCCTATCTAAAACAAACTATTACAAACTATGATGGAATAAGCTTTATATGAGAGTGCAAGCCTGTAATTCCAGCCTCTATGAGCCCAAGGCAGAAATATCATCATTTTGAAGCCAGCCTAGCAAATTGACCATACCATCAATCAATAAATTAATAAGCAAGAATTTAATCAGAAATGTGTAGAACCTGTATTAAAATATTTTATTAATTTTTCTGAGTAAAGGTATTGAGTATATGTAAAATAATTTCTTATTCTTGAATGAGGATTCTGCATTTTGAAGAAGTTCATTCTTTCTCACCTGATGAATTGAAACTTAATGACAAGAGGGATGAAAGACAATTTCATAAGTTACTTTAGATTCTTATGTTTTTCCTTGAATATTTACAAGATGAATGAACTATAAATATAACTCCAGATGAAGAATAAGAAGTAAAACAAACCAACAGAAGGCTGGAGAACTTTTTAGGTGCTAAGAGTTGTCATACCTATTAGCTAACGCTTGTAAAGTGTTTGCAATTTATTTTCAAATTCTGTTTTAAGCACCTTAAAGGGATGAACTTTTTAATGAGAAGTCATTACCAATTCTTAGACAGTAAATCATAAATTATAAGAATTATTGTATGAAAATTTTATAGAAATTATAGCCTTTATAAGTGAGAAGTTCTAGAACTCTATTCAACATTTGCAGTGTGATAAAAATATATTTAATTTTTAAAAGTATTATAGTTAAAGACTCATTGCCATTAAGCCCCCTAAAAGTATTCCCTCTCACTCGAAACACTTATCTTGCCACTTTCTGAAACAGTTCTGGAAGTCATTACTCCATAGTATCATTAATTGTGCTGTTGTAGCTACCTCAGTGTCCTGAATCAATTCAAACCATGTACTTTTTATGGATATCTTCACTATAGAGATGAGCCAGAAGTCAGACGGTGCCAGATCTGGTGAATAAGGTGGATGACAAAACACCATAATGTTTTATTTGACAGAAACTGCCATAAACATTTTGAATCAACTCAGGATATCAAGGCAGCCATGAGAAGACACTCATTAAAGAGGACTTCCAGAATTATTTCAGTAAGTGACAAGAGTTATGGGTTAAGTATGTTAGAAGTAAGCTGTAGTATTTTGAGGGAAATTAATGGTAATGTGTCTTTACTATAAAAACTCACTATAAATTTTTATTTAAACATTAACTGTATATTTTGATCATACATCTGTATGTTCATAGACTGTCGTGATAAAAATGATGTCATTTCAGATTGAATTATTTAGGTTTTAATGGCTTTTGTTTTGGACTTTCTGATGACATGTAAACAGAAATCCTTGTTAACAAATGTCAATGAAGCTATGGATGGTTAATATCTAGAAGGAGGGTAATAGCTAGTGCTAAAGGCTATGAAAAGCCCAGCTCAGAGGAAGGGGCTTCCAAACCGCCGTCCCACTGCTCCTGGCCCAGAGGAAGGGGCTTCCAAGCCACTGTGCCACTGCTCCTGGTCCAGAGGAAGGGGCTTCCTGGCCACCATCCCTCCCACCACTGCTGGCGCAGAGGAAAGGGCTTATGGGCCACCTTCCCACCACTCCGGGCCCAGAGAAAAGGGCTTTTGGGCTGCCATCTGTCCAGCCACTCCTGCCCCAGAGGAAGGGGCTTCCAGGCCCCCGTCTGTCCCACTGCTTCCCGCCCAGAGGTAGGGGCTTCTGAGACACCATTCCACTGCTCCTGTCCAGAGGAAGGGGCTTCTGGGCCACCATCCAGCCTGCCATTCCTGGCCCAGAGGAAGGGGCTTCCCAACCACCATCCCTCCCACCTCTCCCAGCTCAGAAGCGGTGAGCTGTGCAGGCACCAGCAGCACCCCCACCTCCCCAGTCAAAATGAGAAGATGCATAAATAAGTCTCAAAACCAGACTTCCAGATCACCTACAGCAA
>NW_004624744.1:2595311-2612614 GCF_000247695.1 Heterocephalus glaber
TAGCTAAATGGATGCACATTGAGGCGATACTCTTAAGTTAAATAAATAGGACACACATGTATAAATACCAAATAGTTTCTCTGGTGTGAGAAACTGAGAGTGTAAATAAGGACTAAAATGTACAATAGGTCATGTGAAACAGGAAGAAAAGGGGCAAAGGGGAAGGAAGTGGGAGGGGTAGGGGAAAGTAAAGAGGGGAATGGAATTAATATGAGAAAATGGAAAAACAGGAACAAAATCTTTGTAAACAGGTAGGAATGGAGTTTGAAAGGAGGGCTGGGCAAGGGTGAAAAATAAGAACCAATAGAGATTGTGTAAAGGTGCAAATTTCCAATGATGAACGTCATTATATTGTATACCTAAAATATACCAATGATTAGAATGAATAATCGATAATGCAAAATAGGAACAGAAGGTCCAAATGGGTAGGGGTAGTGGGAGGTGCAGGGGAAAGGAAAGAAGGGAAAGGAAAAATGCTGAGAAATAGAAAAATTGGAACTAAAGTCTTTGTAAATAGGGAAGGGTGGAGCGGGTGAAGGGAGGGCTAAGAATGGGGAAAAAATAAGAACCAAGATGCATCATGTAAAGGTACAAGTTCCCAATGAGAAATGTAAATGTGTTGTATACCTAAAATGTACCAATAAAAGAATTTAAGAAAAAATAAAATCTATGAAAAGATTTCACTGATGACTTGAGTGTAAAATAGGAAGTATGGGGAGGATTGATAGTGGAAATGTGAAAGAAGCAAAAGAAAATGTCACAATAGAAATAACTTAGAGGCTACTCTTGCTGAAAGTATGTTCTCTTCACTTGGGTCTAAAGATGTCCAGTGAGAACTGAAAGCGGGGTAAACCATGGCCTCTCTTGTTTCTGACCTCTTTGCTACTTTAATCTTCAGATTCCTGCTCAACTTGGAATGTTCATTTAAAACTGATAATTCTCCCTCCCAAGGCTGAAGACACCATAAGAGTTAGATATTTCCAAGATTTTTAGGCACATCATAATCAACAAATTGTCAACTGCCACTTCTTACAGTGTCCTGTTCCAGACCACCAAAGCAGAGCCTAGAAATCTCCCAACATTGCCCTAACTTTGAAGGAGGGCACAATTCTCAGTCTCTCTTGATTTCAAAAAAAATTTTAGAGAAAATTTATTTTTATTAGTACATGTTTGCAGTACGTAATGATTACAATTCATTGTGGGGATTTGGCACATGTACATAACACATCTTTTTTGTCCCCTTCCCCTCCCCGTACTTCCTTCTCCCTCCATCTCATGGTGCTCTTCCTCCCTGTTTCATATGATCTGACTTCTTGATCCTCTGAGTCATTCTCTCCTGTAGTCACTTTGGATTCCAGGAACAGGTCTAATTGATCAAGAGCTCATGACAGGAGTTAAAACTACCCCTAGGCAGCAGCAACTTTCTTATCAGAGACAAAGCTCCTTATGACCATCCTGAGATATTATGAGCAAGGCCACAGTCTGACCAAGACTGTTGGATTATACATGCTTCTTGACCCCAGCTTTTTTTTGAGCCAGTGGGTAGGCAAATCTGGTTTGTTGCTGCTCCCAAAGTCAGGCCTTTGGTAACTTCATTACTTCAGCTTCCCTACTGTAGTTTGCTGTTCCCATAGGTAATTCAAATAAATAATTATTTAATTTAAAATTGGCATCTCAAGGTACACTGAGGACATCGGTTAGGAGTGTTTTCTGTTTCTTAGAAATCTCTTTGATCAGCAGAAGGAACTAGGGACTAGAGTGATGCTGAGAACTTGTTTTGTAATTCTGGGTCCATCCTTGAAAACACATAGCTAAATTATTCTCTGCATACCTATCTTTTAATATAATAAGTAGAAAATTTATTCTGCAGATATATGGGGCTCTACAAATTTTCCTGTAGGTAATTTTTGCAAATGAATAAAATAAACACTAGTACATTTTCTGCATAGAACTCAGTCATAATCTTAATATTTAGCTATCAGTAAATCATTTAATATTAGAGAACAAGGAAGACCATTTGATTTATGATACATTTTCTGTTTTTCTATTTCCATTTGAGAGAAGAAAATTTCTATAAATGACCACATAAAGAAAGTTATTCAAAGTAAACATTTTGTATTATCATTATTTTTTGTTATCATACTGTCATGTCAGATTCCAACTTTGAGTGATTTATAGCAACTGAAAATATTTCCCTCTATCCTTTTCTTGTCAAAAAATTGATTAGGACTCTCTGAAATAGATAACAACGTACTTTAGAGGAATGGTAGAAGACTGGATAACTAGTTTTAGTATATGTGCTGCTGAAGCAAGCACTGAAGAACTAATTTCTGTTGTTCTGGTTGAATTCCATGGACAAGAGTCCCTTTAAAAATTAAAATAGTGGCCTTCTTGGCTCACACTAGTACTTTCAATACTCTCAAGGCTGAGAAAAAGGTTCATGAGTTTGAGGTTAGCCTTGGGAACGTAGTGAAACCTTGTTTCAAAAGAAACCATGTATACACTCACAAGCACACACACAAGCACACACAGAATTAACATTTATAGTTACGTTGGAATCTTAGTATCTTATATCTCTTTTCTTGTGGTTGTGACAATTCTATCACAACAAGATACTTGATGTGCTCTTTGAAATCCAGTGCTATTTTTCTTTTTCTTTCTTTCCTAATTGTTTTGGAGGGTGGTCTTTACTGATCCAACATTTTGGATGATAAGCATTTAGTTTCTTTTAGTTTCTAAAGCAGCTGGATTCTTCATGTAAAAAGCTGATAACTGTGATGTAAATATGTGCTGTCAAGGCTTTACCTATTTTGAATACATGAATCTTAATGGAGGATTCAACTCTGCACTAACATAGCTATATTTATATACTGATGAAACAATATATTTTAATATTAACACCAACAATCTTTTTTGCTGACTAGATTTTATTAAATAAATTAAATATTTTTCTATAATTAAAAAAGAAAACTAAAAACTAACATATTTAGAGCACTTTCTTTGTGTTGGGTGTTTTCACATACACAGTATTTGCTTCTAATAAATCTTACAATATTGGTTAAATTTTGATGAAATTCAATTTTTCTTTTAATCAGATTTCTTGTTTCAAGGTGTTTTGTTTCTCTCAAACATAATATAAGGGTCTTAGATTCTCTGTTAAGTTTTTTCAAATGTTTATGAAAAAGTGGAAAATGATGGAAAACTCTAGCTACTTAACTTTCCATTTGTAGTTTTCAGCTTGTGTAGTATTCTGCTTCCCTACTTGTTTGTTATTATCCTTTATGTTTGTTCCTCCCTAACATCTGTAGTGAATAAAGATTTGGATACATTTTTACCACTTGATTAATAAGTATAGTCTTTCACTCATCAAAACTATTCTGTCTGACCAAAAATAGAAGTAATGACTAAGCTTCTTTACTGGTGGGTGCCCAGTGTGCAGTGGCTGTGAACAGCAACCTCCTCAGTAGTGTATGAGGCCTGTTGCTTGTATGGGCTGCCCTAAAGGGATCTTGAAGATACTGCTGCCTTGTGAATGTTCGTGTATTTGACCTCCTGCTGTTCCCAATGGAGGCTCCAAACAGGCATGCAGGGTACGTTTGGAAAGCCCCAGGGCACCGTCGAAAGGGTTCACATTGGGCAGCTCATTATGCCCATCTGAACCAAGCTCCAAAAGAAGGAACATCCGATAGAGGCCCCACACAGGGCCAAGTTCAAGTTCTCTGTCTACCAGAAGATCCACTTCTCCAAGAAGTGGGAATTCACCAAGTTCAGGGCAGATGAATATGAAGATATTCGAGAAGCATCTCATCCCTGATTGCTATGGGGTGAAATACATCCCGAATCATAGTCCTCTGAAGAAGTGATGGGCTTTGAACTCCTGAAGGCTTCCACTGTGCTGAACCCCCCTCATAACAAGGTCATCAATAGATCTTAGGCAGGGGATTTAGCTCAGTGGTTCCATCACCTGCCTTACAAGCACAAGGATCCAAGTTTGATCCCCGGTACCAAAAAAGAAAAAAATATCTTATCTCTGCCCCCTCCCCCCAAATAGATATGAATATGGCTTCTGTTTCTCATATCACTTATCTTATTGACTTTTGTCTAATAACAGAAGCAAAGATCCAAATATCTATGGCAGGTTAAATTGACAACGGGTACCAGGTCTTATTCATTTCTTCAACTGAAAATATGTTTTGCTTTTTGTTCATTCAATGCATGTTTATAAATGATTTATTGAGTATTACATTCAAAATGTCACACTAGATTTGCCAGAGAGGGAAATAAGGACCTAATGATCTAATAAGAAGACCTTTGTCTCAGTGTAGACTTTGGGGTAACCCAAATTAAGATAGTTTAATTAGAAGTTATGCTACAGAGTACACTCCTAGAATGCAGTTCTGGAAATGAATTGAGTATCCATCAAATGGCAGTGAGGAAATCTGCTTGTAAGTGGGCTGGCTTTCAATAGCACCCTCATTACTAAGACTCCCCTCACTTTTTGATAGATTGGGATGGTGTGGAAGGAAAAACACTGGCCCAGGAAATATGTAGAATAGGGAAAAATACAGAGATCATGATGATTTTGTAAATTATGAAACCAGATTTGTTTTCTTCTTTCAAGAAGAAAATTGTTGTCTTCTTTCAAGGGTAAGTTACAAAACTGTCTGTCCTTGTGCTGTTCCTGTAAACTTCTTGCAACATCACTAAAAAGACCACTCCTCTCAATTAAATGTATAAAAACTAAAACATTTCCTTGTACACCACTCAGTCTTTTGGACAGGTGGTTGTCCAAAAGTCACCTAATAAATCCTCCTGATTCACATTGATCTCTCCTGTCTCTTTTTTCTTGCAACGATGGTTCATCTCATTTTTGTATTGTGGATCCATGAAAAGATATAATGATAAGAATGGTGGCTCAGTATATAAGCCCAACATGGGCTTCCTAGTATGTCCTGCCATAGCTTTGTCTAAACCTTAAATCTAGAGGCTTGCTAGTGTCTGTATTATGTACAAAATTCATTTTGTGTATGAAGTTTAAACTATTGCTTTCCGGTTTGCAAACTTAGTCAAGAAGCAGAATAAAAACAGCAAAATATTCTTTTGCTTTAATGTCAAAGAGTTTTCCATTCTGAAAGAGTTTATTTTCCTCTAAGCAAATTAATTTTGTCTCAGCTGAACTTACCTACTGGGACTTGAACTCTTATTTGTCAATATAGTATATAAGTCAGCCCTGCCCATTTAAATTAGCCACTCCTGTTTGGATGGGGTTAACCCAACAAGATAAAATTCTTGTGTTGCTCATGCACTCAAAGTGAAAGGCTAAAGTTGCTTACTCAAATGTACCAGATAAAAGCCATGTATGTGTCCTAGAGTTTAAGCTAACCATGAAATATAGTGCAGTATGCTAACAACTGTGTTGAGAACTTTTATAGTCTTGTTTGCTAAAGCCCATAGCCTAAAGCCATGCATCCTTACCACATCAATCAGTTTCACAGATGTTACTTTGTTTTGCACATAACAGTGCTTATATAGGATTAACAAATTTCCTGGCCCTCAAAATCAGATATTCAAGTTTTAGGAGACCGATTAATAATAGTCTTTACTTTTTCATGCCCATGATTTGAATATAGTTAAAAGATGTGAAAACATCAACTTTATTACTACAAAGAATTAAGTTGATGACCTGCTTTAGTTCTTTGTGATCCTAATACATCACCACCAAATTAGACATCATAGGGGCAGGGACCGTTGCCCATAAGACTGAGAAGAGACCATAGATTACCTTTTCCATAAGTGAAGACTGACAGTGAAGAGCCCAAAAGTGGCTGAGACCTGCATGACCACTTTGATAAATCATTTTTCCTTTCCCAGGGGCATAGAGGGAAAGTCAAGGCTTGGTCAAGAACAATGTTGTTGAGAATACTTCCAGGTGAAAATGTGGAAGTGTTCAAGCTTAATGGTTTGCTATTTTGAAGCAAAGCACTTTATAAAGGAGATATTATAGCTTTGCTCTTTAATCATTGAAGAGAAATTATTTATTTGCATTACCATCTAATCAGTATAAGATTAAAGGTGTTTGATAAAACTTGAGAAGGCTAGATTACAAGCCTTTGTTTTACTTTGTAATCTATCTAGTAACTTCAATCATAATCCATGTAAAGTCAGTTGAAAATTTTAAATTTAGGAATCAGTAATCTTGACTACCTACCTTACAAATCATTTAATCCTTATGGTCCTTCTTGGTCTAATTTATCTTATGTTTGAAATAATAACAATTATATGGATTCCTCTTGTCAGCTATTTATTTTGAACATTCAATTAAGTGACAGGTAAAAGAATGTTTCAAATAATAAAGGATTCATTATATATTGTGGGGTGCAATATTTATTCGCTCAAAATATATTCAACTGGATTGACATGAATATTAGGATCCATTGTTAATAATAATTACATATAATACATACATTTTTGTGACAAATTATACTTTGAATATATTTCAATAATTTTCTTCTGAAATACAAAGAAAAAATCACTAGAAATCTTATCATACACAGGTAAGCATATTAATATTTTGGTGACAATTCTTATACCTTTCTTTATAAGTTTATATAAGTTTATATGTTATATAAGCTTCTTTACATTTTGGTTTTCCTGCTTACACTATTGTTGAAAACCTTCCAAGTCAATGGGTATAGATTTAACATATTTGAAAAATATTTGCATGTATGGTGTGGGTGTATGAACTAAAGATTATTCAGAGTTGGGAGTGGGGGCATATGCTTGTAATCCCAGCACTTGGGAGGTAAGAGGACTGAGAGTCCCAAGGCCAGGAGGCCAGTCTGGACTATGTTTTGAGATTCTGTTTCAAAAACAAAGCTAAACTAAACAAAAAGTTCAGTCATTTCTCACCTGTGAGTGTGTGTTTTCCCTATGCAGTAGAATCTAGATCTAGAATAACAAAGGACATGCAGTGCTTGATTGGGGGCTTTATTCTCATTAGTGGATTCATCCAAGGACAAGTTCTTTAGCTAAATGTGCTGTTAGGAGGTGGGGCCTGATTGGAGGTGAGTCTCTGGGGGTGACCTGGAAGGATGTATTCTTGTCTTTCCCCCTCCCTTTTCTCTCAGCTTTTCGGCCACCATGACACTAGCAGCATTTCTCTGCTAGATCCTTCCACTATGTCTTCCTGCCTTGGAGCCAGCAGAGTAAATCCTCTAAAAATTCTGAGGTAAAATAAACATCTCCTTTAAATTGTGGGTGTCAGTTATTTTGTTTCAGTGACAAGCAAGTGACTAACCTCTTTATGGATAAAGACATTAGTTCAAGGAGAAGCCATGTCTCTGGGTCACCTATTTAACAGGATCCTTTAATTCTTAGAATTGAGCCTTCTCTCTTATTTTTGACTAATTTCCATATGTCTGACCTACCTCTAAGATTTTCCCAGAGAAGTCTTCCTAGTTTTCTCCCATGCATTCACATCTACTCTCTCTCTACTTTATGAACCTCTAGGTTCTCTCTACCTAGGAGTTCTTTCCTTTTTGGCCTGGTTAATATCCTTAAATCTTTGTTGCATTGCCACTTCCTCTGGAAAATGTCCCTAGCCTTCTTTGATAAAGCCAGCTCCTGTTAGTATTCACATTCTTAACTTTGTATTCTTTTCTTTTTTTTACTCTTCTCAGAGTTGCAGTTTTACATTATATGAGATTATTTTATAGATGTCACCACTTTAAGTTCACCATAAGTGGGGAGTATGTGTGGGTTTTACTGACTATAATCTGTAGTATCTGGCATAGTGACTGGCTCATCATATGTGCTCAAAAAAATATTCACTGATCCAAAGACTAGGTGCTAAGAATTAGATAAATACCATTAAAATATATCATGAAATGCAGACTGAGAAAATTTCCTTTGCAGATTGATATTTTCTGTTTGTTTGGAATTCTCAAAGCTATTCCATCCCCTCAATAACATCCGTGCATAAAGGTACAGGCCAATTACAACTACATAGAGTTTTGGGGAAATGGTAGCCACAAAACTGTTTAACATAATGTAAACTCTTATCTGATGCTACTTATAGGAAAGCAGAGCTCAGAAAACAGAGTGCTGACTAGCTTTTGAGAGTGGCAAATTCAGCAATACTCTTCAATGCTTCAGAAAATTATTAGCAATCAGCATGCTATGGCCTTACTTGACCCAAAAAGCATTATTTTTTTGTTCGTTTTTATTGTTTCCTACCTGGAAAGCTGTAATAATTTAATCAATCATTTGATCATATGGTGCATAAAGATCAGCTCATTTAAAATCCTGCCATTGACTTGTTTATTTGGAGACTATGGGCAATATTGTGCTAATTTTAAAGAAATGACAACGCTATCTGGATCCATTGGGTATTAATCTTTAAAACATCATTTACCAATACAATTATTTATTCAATTAATCATCTTTAGCTGGCAAAGTCTCTGAGTGACAGTGAGATCTGCTATCTTTTTAAATCTGCTTGTGTTGTTCATCTGCAATTTTCCCCAAGAAAAGGAGCTCTTAGTGTTATTATGTAATGTGTTTCTAGAATGGCTGTCTAATGGAAATTGGCTTTGGAGAAATGCTTAGGTTTATTTCCCTCAAACCTCTGTATTTTAATAGTATCACATTGCAATAGAGCTTTAGCATTATGGAGCACTTTAGGAAGTATCTTTAAAATAGTTGATGTTGGTGCCTGTCAAATGAATGTCTTTTGGGATTGCCATGGCAAACATCCATCTTACACAATGTAGGAAATTCAAAGTTATTGCATTGTTATGTGTGTCTTTATTTCAAAAATTTTAAGTTTTTTTCTCAAGTAACTAGAAATGTCTAGTCATTAGCGAGAATGTGAACTCTGCATTTTCTATATATTTATTTTTCCAAGAAAGAGAATAACTTAACCCATTATGTGTTCTGAATATAAGTAGCTATAAAAGTTCACATGAAAAATTAAGACTAAAAGGAATGAATCACTTCCAGCATAATTCAGTTTTAAAACTCTCTGTCACAACCACAACAAAAATCTTTCTAAAAATTTTTTAAGTGCACAAAAATGAAAGGCAATATTAACATATACTATGGGCTGACAACATGTCATGAATTTTGCTAGAAATTCTATCAAATTTTTTACATGAGCCTTGAAAATATGAACATAAATTGGCTCACATGTGGTAAGAAGAAAACTTGACTTTCAGTTTTAAACTTTTTCTTTTGAAAATACTGTTTTTTCATAATGTAGTTCTATAAATGGCTATACTCCACCTTTATCCCCAAACTGATTTGAGAATCCAGTCATATACTGAAAATGACTGTATCTCATGTATTTTCAATACTTTAGCTGCTTTAGTTAGAATAATATGATTTCTACTTGTTGATTAATAATCATGAATGAAGATACATAAATTTTGATTTTAAAACTAGAATTAATATTAGTATTAATATACTTAATGCCCTTCTTAAGTACATGTGTTTGACACTCAGAATATTTAAATGATTTTTGTGCATATTAAAATTGTACATGTGAGATAAGAACCATGATGAACTATAGATGTATTTTATGAGTTTTAGAAGTAGTTTTTTTTAAGAGTAGGAAAAATTTATTGAGAGAAAGAAAGCTTTTGTCTAAGAGAGACAGAAGAGGGGAGAAGTATAGTTTCTTAGAGGTTGAATTGTATTACCTCCAAAGATAGGTTGAAGTCTAACCCCTGGTTTCTGGGAACATAATCATACTTGGCAACTGGACCTTTGTAAATACAAGTAACTCAAGGTGAGTTCATATTCAATTAGAGTGGGTTCTAATCTAGTATGTCTGGTGTATTAGAAGACATACAAGGGGAGTAGGGATGATGAAGGTAAAGACTGAAATGTTGTAATTCAAAGCCAAGGAATGCCAAGTATTTCTGGGAAAGCACTAGAAGCTGATAAGAGGCAAGGAAAAATTCTTCCTTATGTATTTCAGAGGGAGCTTAGCCTACCTGACTACTCAATCTCTACAATAGTGAAACTATTAATAAACTGCCACAGTGCTCAGGCATCCAGGTTGGGGTGCTTTGTTATAGTAGCCCTAGGAAAATACTGCATGGTTGAAAGGCAAAAATGCCCTCATGATTTTTTGGAGTGTAAGCCTTGGCCAATTTGACTTTTTAGTGTTTTTCTTTTCCCTCAAAAAGATCCTACATGGGTTATGGCAGTTCACACCTCTTGAAATGCATTGAGGCATTCTATCTATAATCCAGACTACTGAACTCCTTGAAATTCCTGAATCCACCATGGTGTCACATTTATTTCACATGTTGTTTTCTCTTCAATTCTAGAAAATACTCACCTTTCATTGAATATCGCTTATCTTCTTGTACCAACCCTCCATTGTCATAATATTGCCATGTAATAAACAGTCCCAAAACCTGTGTGGCATACAACTGTTAACAATTATTTAGTTGATCAACAATGGGGTTTGGCTGATCTCACCCGAGCTTGGCTGATTTGGGCATAGCTATTTGAGCATTTGGGATTGGCTGTGGATTGTCTAGGTATCTTTGTTTACCTCCTCTAGGTTTACTCATGTGCTTGTATTATTTTTTAAAGCAAAAGAAGTTACTAATTTCACTGAAGTTTAATTTATCAATTTTTAAATTAAAGTTGTTTTTTGTGGAAGTTTTTCAATTATTTTTACTGAAGCTTCTGTTATGTTTCATTTTATATCAAAGAAATCTTTGCTTATTATAAGGTCATGGAAAGAATCTATGTTATCTTCTAAAATTTTTATAGTTTTATAAAAATTATTAAAACTTTATAGTTTAAGAGCCAGTTTGAATGAAATTGTGTGTATGGTAAGAAGTAGAGGTCAAAGTAATATTTCTTTTTTTATATGGAACAGTTATGGTGGTACTATTTGTTTAAAATATTTAAATAGCACTTGGATTTTCTCTGCACTATTTGTTAAAATATCAACATGAATGTAAAATAATATAAGTTAAATGCAAAAATATATGTCATAAATTAAGTATATAACATTAACATATATATCTTGCATGAATATTTGCTATATATAGGAAGGCTGGACTTCTGTTTTATTGATATATATGCCCATCATTATACCAACAGAACAGTAACTTAATTACAGGCATAAACCTTGAAAATAAGTAACTTACATTCTTTAACTTTGAGTTTTGATTTTCAAAATTGTTTTGGCTCTTCTAGGTCTACTGCATTTTGCTGAGTTTTAGAATTAGCTTTCAATTTTGCTAAAAATGGAGACTGTTTCAAAATCTACAGATCTACTGGGGATAATGGATATCTAAACAATACTGACTCTTTCAGTGGATGAGCATAGATGTATCTCTCATTTATTAGGTCTTGTAGAATTTCCCTTAGCAATATTTAATAGACCCATATCTTATAGTCAGAAAGTCTGTGGCCTGTGTTCAAAATTTAAATGTTGAAACCTGATCCTTAGTGTTATAGCATTAAGAGATAGAGACTTATGGGGCGTTATTAAAGAATGATGTTGGAGCCTTTATGAATGGGATTATTGCCCTCACAAAAGGGATCCCAGAGAGCTAGTTAGCCCCTTCTACAACTGAGGACATAAACTATGAGGGACAGCTATGACCAGACACTCAATATGCTGACATCTTGATCTCAACTTTCCCTTTCTCCAGCACTGTGAGAAATAAATGCTATTTATAAGGTATTAAATTTATGATACGATTATTATAGCAGCTTGGAGAGACTTAAGATACCATATTTAAGACACCAAATGTATCCCTTAGATGTTTTATGGTTTTGATGCTAGTATGAATGGTAATTTTGAAATTCCATTTTATAATTGTTACTAGTATATAGAAATGCAATTAATTTTTTTAGGGCTGATTTTGTATCTGTGACCTTATGTTCACTTATTAGTTTTAGTAACTTTTTGGTAGATTTCATAGAATTTTTATTAACATGATCATCATGACCATGTTGACTGAAACAATTTTACTGTTACAAACTAAGATCTCCCCCCCCCTTCAAGTTCATTAAGATTTATTTTCTCAATCAGAATATTGGAACAAGCACTTTTCCTGAAACATTTTACTTTTTATGGCAATGTGGTTATTTGCATAGATTAATAATTTGTCTTCTTTTTTTATCAAGGAATAAATGGACAAATCAATTTTGTCCATTACATACAAAACCATACCTGAAGTATATAATATTTAAGAGCAAAGTTCATTAATATCATTGAAGCCTAGGTACCATTGAGGACTAAGAGTTTTACATAGTATGTGGAACCTTTGTTTACAAGGTCCTCCCAAGAAACTTGTCTTGTATCGATGTATGGTTTACAGGGACTCCGTCTTAGAGATGGTGAGAGAAACCACTTCTTGCAAAGCCAAAACATTATCTGAGGATGGAGAATGAAGATTAGAAAAATACATTCACATTTACAGATACTACCAACAAAACTGGTAGATATTAATTTCTTAAGTTTTGTTTGCTGTGCTTCACAGAGAAAAGAGAGCGTGTTAATGTGCACCCTCTAGAGTGATGGAAACTATCATGGTGTTGTAAATACCATTCTAGATTCCTTATGAAATCTCAAGACAGAAAATAATTTCCTCCATTTAGTGATTTCTTATCACCATATAGCTCTAGATTTACTGAATGTTTTATAAGGATGCTTAATCATGTTAACAAAATTTTCAACATTTTGTCCATAAAACAAGCTGATAAATGAATCCAGCATTATTATGATCTATGTTAATCTTTGGAGATCACATTTTTTATCAGAAAGGGGAATATCAAGGAAAAAATAAAATATTCAAAATTTGCAAACAGGTCAAATGATAATTACATATCTTTTGAATATTCTACAAGAACATTATCTAAGAGACTTACCTAAGGGTTATCAACTTTTTCAGGAATATGTGTGTTTATTTACTTACTATGTACTGTTGTTTAAGGCATTTTATAGCTGTGTAAAGTTAATCCTTACCTTTCGGAAGGGATAATGATGCAATTTATCTTTGTCCAATAAATAATTGTGCAAATGAATTTTCCCAGTAGGAATGCAAAAATTTTTTTCTCTGTAGCAAAGTTTAAAACAGGTCACAAGTTATTGTCCCAGAAGCCATTAACCAGTTTTGTATGTAATTAAAAAATTTTTATCACAGCCTTCCTTTTAGAATGGCAAAAGAGCTTGCCATATTTAATTGGTCACTTCAAATGTGTTTACAAGACTATCAGTGTTGGAGAGTTTACATCATTTGATGGCTTTGGTCTGGTGTCCATACTTTTGTTAGTAAGGTGATCAACACATCCTAGTCCAAACAAAGAAGTTTGTTTAGGAAAAAAAAAAAAAACTCAACATTTTGTGCAGTCTTGAAGGAAAAGCATTCAGTCAGTGGTACTTCAACATCAATTTTTTAGCCACCCGATTCTGGGCAAGAGTTCAAAGAAAGAGTCTGTTGCAATATTAGACACTTTCCAACAGAGCAGAAAAAATCATTCTAACCATGACCTTGCATTTGATTAGTTGCCATATCAAGATTGGGCTATTTCAGCTTTTATTCTAAACTTTCTTACTGACCAAAAGACTTTGAGCTGCTATTTGGATATTAGTGGGAATAAAATATATAAATTTCTCAATGGGTGAAAGTTAGGAAAATATGATCTTTTACTCAATAGGAAAGCATACTTTTGAGAGGTAAATTGAATACATAAATGCGTGTCATAAGGAGTTTGTCAACAAAAAGTCTTTATCTTTCCTTCCAGAAAAGAAGTGCAGATCCTACCTACTTGCTATTAGGCTATATTTTAAGATATTAAAGTAACTTGAGTTTGGAAGTTTGTTTCAGTGTTTACACTGTAGTAGTAGTAGTAGTAGTAGTAGTAGTATAAAAATCAAGTCTTTCAGTTTGCCTCATCTGAAAAAACAATCCTCAGACTCTTCTCAGCCCATCTTATATTTACCTCATTCAAGAAATGTGCCTCATAACAGTGAAAATAACAGTACTAACTCCAAGAAGAAATAAACATCACTCCATAAATCACATACCTTGGATTTGCTTCACTTTAATTTTATATAGTCATGCTTTCTAAAAAAAAAAGAATTATATATGCATAAAACTGTGAATTTATTATTATTTCTTTCATAAAAGTTAAAATAAATTTTAAAAACTTGAGAAAACATTTGGAAAGTCATGTGTTCCTCTTTTGTTATTTGATTTGAAAACAGGAGAATTGTACGTTTGTAAGAAAAGTGGTAGACAAGGAGAGTAAATTAGTTTTAAAAGAATGACCTTTGTTATCAGAGCCTATTACTTTATGCTTCCTCATAGCCTTGACTTTGTAACTGACATACTGTACAACATCTGGGAAATGATCTGAGATTACAAATCCTGTAGATATGTGAAAATTTTAATATTTGCAAGTATTTTTTGCCAATATTAATTCTGAGGTTTAGAATTCAATTTTTTTCTGAGAAGTGTGATTTGATATTAATTTCTAGCAAAGTAAAAAAGTAAAGAGAAATGTCATGAGAAAACTGCAGTTTATGAATTGAAAGACAATTACTTACTTTGTGTGCACCCTAACTGTATAGTTTATGGCAGTGGGTCTTTATGACAAAGATTTGTGATACACTATAATGAGTTGGAGGAGTTTAAATGTTTGGTTCCCAGCTTAAAAATTTAAAAGCAACGTGCGTCTGATAACATGTGAGTATCAGTAGTACCAAATTTGGTGTCTCTTGATTGAATTTCAGCTGTAGTTGCCCCTGGAAATCATTGTGGCCACCTTTACTTATTAGATGCCTGAGGGTATCAGACTATGAAAATTTTGATATTTATAAACAATATAGTACTAAAGTTTTCTCTTGCTACTCTTGCTTTCTCCCCCTTACTCCTTTTACTCCTTCCTCCTGAATTCTAAGAGGAAATACAGGCTTGTGGTAAAAATTCTATTTATTCTAGAAGAAATTTTAAAACTATGAAAGTTGACTTTCTCTATTCTACTGTTTCCAATTCTACTATGAAGTTTTAGAGACTGTACATAAGGCCATGTATTTCACAGATATTGAAATATTCCCTAATTCTTAGAATTTTGACTTTGTTGTTCTACACAATTTTTATTTTTGTAGTAAAAATATTAATAGCCTTATCTATCTCAAGATTATAAAACAATGGATTGCTTGTTTCTTTTTATTCATTTCTTTGCTTCATATTGTTAATTCAGGTAGAGTTTTATTTGTTCTTCTCATTTTCTTCTTCTTCCTCTTTTAGATTTTGTTTTGAGAGGACTGAGGAAAAGACATTATTTTTTTCTTAAATAATTGAGTAGCCATTTGTGTTATTTCCTTTATTTTACCTTACCTTTAAATGTAACAACATTCTCTCCTTTCAATTAAATTTAAACAAGGAACAAAATTTTATATGGTCACTGTATCAATTCTTCCATTTTTCTTATCTTACAACAAAAGTTTGCAGTATTTCAGTGGTATTGATAAACACAGCTCCAGGGAAAATTGTTGTAAAGAAGAAATTTATTGCATATTCAGTCTGCTTTTCATTTGTAGTAGAATGTTCTTCTGATTTACTTAGAATACAATAAGATAATTGAGAGGAGCTTTTGATGGAGAATTTGTTGACAACTGAATTTTTATAAAGTCATAAAATGGCAGATTCTTGATTGTAGGAAAGTCTTACCTTTTGTCTACTGGAAGTAGACATTTTTAGAATTAAAAGAAAAAAAAACCTTGCCATTTAAACTACACAAAAGTATGTGTTTTGTTGAAATTTTAGCTACATCCTGAGTCCTAGACTCTTCCCCATAGACTAGGGCATGATGGGAAAGTGATGATCTGTACAAGGAGCAGTCAATCACTTGTGTTTGTCAAAACTAAAGTAAAGAAATGGCTGCTAGAGTCACCTAAAATTAGTTCAAAACCTAGTTAATAATAGTTAAAAATATTTTTCCCTCTTCTACTAGCCCTAGCTTAAACTACACTCCCTTAATTGTAAACTTCTGATGCAAATATGATTGTATGATAGACTGCCTAAAAAATCAGGGTTGGCCAATCTGTAGCACTGAGAATTTGATTACAGGGAAATAAATAGGTTAAAAATTAAATACTTCGTATTGCAACTAGTACATTCAGTCAAAATTAAGGTGTAGTGATTTAGAAGTTTCAAAGGCTATCATGTAAAAAAAAATCTTGAATAGTTTAATCACTGAAAGCACTAAATACTTGAGTTTCAGTTTTGACTCCATTGCTTGACAGATATGTGCTATTTATTTTTTTTAATCAATAGTGTTATTTAGCCTCTTTGGTTCTGTATCCTCACCTGTAAAAATAGTATTTATAAATTTAAAATCTTTAGATGTCTTATATTTAATAACTAAGGCTGGAGGATTCAGGGCTGGGAGGAAGTAGCCAAAGTTGATCAGTTAACACCTGCAGGTGAAATCAACAAAGGTCTGTGTTGAAGCTTTGACTTAAATTCCGTTACAGTAGAGCACCAGGATGGATTTTCCCTGTTTATTCATAAACTTTCTGGACTGTTAATCCCAATCAATGGAGAAACAACAATAACCTCTCATGCACTATCCCAAAGCTTTCTCACCTTCTCCCCATAGTCCTGCTCCCATTGTTTATAGCAAATTTCTGGTCAGTATAAATAACTTACGATTTCCTTCTCCAAGATTTTTTTACCTAAAAAATGCTCTTGTTTCTGGGCTGGTGAACATTTTTCCAGCTTCTAACTAACCTTGTAGTGATATTTTGCAGAAACTTGTATCAGAACCTGGTCCTTTTTCTTGCTAGCATTTGTAAAGACTCAATAAACCTTTTTATTCCCAAGCTGTCTCAGTGTTAACACTTTTGATTTAACAGGATACTGAGGATAAATTCACTCAGGTAAAATATTTAGTTTTCTATAAACGTTAAGACACTTTTAATTTTTTATTCCCCAAAAGAGAGATTGTTTTGCAGAATCCACACATCAAAAATTCAAAATTGTAGGATAAAAAAATTTAGACACTTAGATAATTGTGCCTTAGGTGACTTAGACACTGGAGAAAAGTTTTTCATTGACACTGTCTTCATGGGTTGTTTTTAAGTTTCTGTCTGGGTTCCACTTCCTTGGAAGCACTTTGCAGTTATTAGTAAAGCCTGGGAAGTCCACTTTTAGAGTCAAGTATAATTCTATCACCCAGAAGAAAATCTCATAAAATTTAATATTTCCACATTTTTCTTAAGTTATAGCTATTTTCTCATATCATTTTACATTTATAAAGAT
>NW_004624744.1:2622599-2633947 GCF_000247695.1 Heterocephalus glaber
TAAGCTAGATGAGACTGTAAAGCAAAGAAAATTAATCTCTTCTTGTGAAACATGAAGGATTTCTTAGACACTTTAACAAGTTATTTCTGCCAAATCTCATTGTCTTAGTAGGACCAAATAGTAAGTATGTAACCTAAGCTTAACCTAAGAGAAATCTTCTTTTCAAAGAGTTAGAATAACAAGAAAAGATATACATATATATCACAACAACAACAAAAAATTTCATTACAGGGCAGAAACTCTGATGAAACTGTGAAGGGTGACTTGCTGTTCTGTGTTTCTTTTTCAATTCTAAGCATCTTCTTTCACATCTATTCTGTGAGCTTCCCCAAAATATTATTCCAGTGATTTTTTTTTGAAATGTTACTCAAAGTACATTTCTGTGGCTTACAAGTAAGAAAATTATAATGAATACCATTCTTATTCAGTCAGAATTGGCACATGATTTAAAAACCAACCGGCCCATGATTTAATAACAATGGCACATGATTTAAATCTGATAGGATTTAAATATGGAAAATACTCTGTGGTGTTTTTATAGTATGTCAACTTGGCTAAACTGGAACTATCTTTCCCAAAATCCTCTTCCCCATATGGTTCCAAGCTGCACTTTGCCAAGAAATGAAATATTGTGGGTTTGGGGCAGAAGTAAAGCAGGAGCCATTATGAGCTGAAGATCATGGTCACTCAGAGTGAGAGATAATTGTTGATGTGTCCCTACTCCCTTACGTGTGTCCACATCTTTGCAAATGCTTTCTCTGAGCAATAGAGATTTCTGGCTTGCAAGTAAGTACAATATCAAGAACCTCCCATCTTTTATTCTGCCACCTTTTCTTTGTGGTGTCATTCTATCATCCCAGTATACCTGGTCTTTAGCTGCCTTGAAAAACCCCGCACTGTCACTTGGTCCAGTGCTTCAGAAAGGTGCTTTTCCCTGATTCTTCAATTTCCATTTTTGGTCTGTTTCTCTAATTTCTATAACAATTGTGCAAGATTTTATTTATAATAAATCTTTCATTTCTTAATACTTTTAGAGGTTCTGTTTCTATCGTTGCACCCTGATTGTTTCAGTTTTTGTTACCAAAATTGGTTCTAGAAGAGCAAAATATTAAAGATAGTAATGAATAATTGATTCACTGCTGATTACATTTAAAGACATTGATGTTGTTACTGGGAGTGATAAAAGGGACACTGGTAAACTATGATATGCAATGGTAAAATTCTAAATAAAACAAAAATTACCAATCTTATGAAAAATTTAAAAAAACAGATCATTACCTGTAGTTTAACATTCAGAAGTTTGGATTTAATGACAAAGTTTTGGGTCATTAAGTAAGTAGATGCTGTGGTAGAATACTTAAATGAAAGTTAATATAATAGTGTTGATTGATTACACTAGAAAATATAAAGAAAGAAATGAATTTAGGATTTAGGTTCCAAGATTAAGGTCTTGGAAATGGATTAAAAAGCTTCTAGTTTTTTCTCTGAGAGAAAGAAATTCATACAATCTACACAATTTCTTAAAACCAAACCCAAAGTCTAATCTAAAGGGTGGCTGAATTATAGTTCAACCTAATCTTTCAGTATTTTTTAGACTAGGAATAAAGCATTGATTGAAAAGCATTAGGGCCATAAAAATGTGATAGGAATATATGGATTGATTCTGATAATGCAAAAATTTGAACCTTTTAATTATATTAAGCCTCATTTGCCAGCAGGAACAGACTTCACTCCCAAGTTTAAAGAATTTAGTCTCTCTTTCCCTGGAGACTTAACCGTCCTGAACTTTACTTGTAGGGGAATGCTGATTCTCATCTACATGTATACCCCACCATTTCTTTCTGCTTATAAATTGATGTATTGTAGGTCAGATAAAAATTATGTCCTAAATAAAGGTCCATACAGCACACACCAAAATAATTCTTTTATATATTTTATACTTACATAAACAGAAGCCTGGGCATTATGTATGGAAAGGGATTGAACATATATTTGTAAGAGTGGGAGAATATAATGTTGGGACAGGTTGAATTTATTGAAATCATGTCACAAAACAAAGTTTCTGTTCTCAGTGTGTTCTAAATGACCAGTAATTGGTTCTAACTCTTGGCTTGATAAGTTGACTAAAATCAAGCTACCAGAACTTCCTTGGTATAGTATAGAGGAAGTATCAAAAGGCTTACAAATATTGAAAGACATGTTCATCTTTCTTATGTGATTGACCCATATAAAAGTTTGAAACATACTTTTTTTTCAAGGCTTTGAGAAGTACATTGATGAAAGTGGAATCAACACTCTAGAGAAGCTCAGCGGTGACTCTTTGCTACAGGATAGGAATAACAGTAGGAAGTCCTACAATCAAAATAGAATTCCTGACTTAAATAGAGATGATGGGATCCCAAAGTGGCAGGGGCCAAGTGGTGGCACTTAACTGTCAGAGATAATGTGGGTAAAATTTATGTAATAGGTAACAGATCTAGAGCAGTAATCGTAATGATTATTTTCCATGTTTTGTCATTAGGTAGTCTATCATGGTGTCCCAAGGATTGAATGTGTAATTGGTTTGCTAAACTCTTACTTTATTTATAGAAATAGAAAAACTGAGTCTATTGAACAGAAGTTTTACTTGAATCACCAAAATAGATAAGCAATTTCCATTTGTGAACTAGTTCACACTTTCAGGGCATCTTAGATGAAAGGGAGCCAGATTTCTTTAAGGAAGGGCTTTGCACTGCCAAAAACTTACACAATATATTTTTCTGTAGTGTTCCCCTAAAGAATATGTGGGTGTGTTGAGAAAGGGAGAATTACTATTGTAAACTTGATATTGTCTCTAATGAGCCACTAGTTCACAGAGTCATAAAATCTCACTATCATTCTCCAATCAACAGAGGGGGTTTAGAAGGTCAGGATACCAATAATGTTTTAGCTTGGGTTTGTTCCACTGGGAACACAAGCCCATCTTGTGTTTTTTTCCCAGTTCCAGAATGTCTAACTGGAATAGTCATACATGTACTAAGAAACTCACAGAATACTCATATTGATTTCTAGATCTGTGGATTGAGAATTTTTATGGTGGAAATAGCCAAGAGAAAAGCATTTGGAACAACCTCTACCTGCAAAAATAGTGAACTAAAGGTAATACTTCTTTCTGGATGGGTTTTAAGATTAGTGTCACCGTCAAAAACTTAAGTAGAAATTACTACCTGTAATGCATATAAGTTTCACATATAACTTTCCTATTTTGCCTGTGTAGAAGATAATGTTAGAAAATGACTGAGTCAGATGGTAAATTCAATTGGAGCAGCTGTTTCAGTAGTGGTTTCTTCACTGGAACAGATCAAAATATTCCCTGTTATGCAGTTAATTTGTTGAATTATGTTCTTCCTGACTATTACTAGAGACAATGAAAAGCAGTTAACTTTCATTTGGCATAGCCAAAAACATATTTTTCCCTTCATACCTATAGCAACTTTCTAGCTGTCTATATAATCTAGCCTCTAGGGTCCTTGACCATATTTGCAATTCAAGAATATATAACTATTCTAATATTCAATAATATCCAATTCTTTATCTCTCATTATATATATATATAACATATATATGAGATAGATATGTATGTATATATATATAGATATGGATATATAGTGATATATATGGCACAAAATATATATTGCACAAAAATTAAAAATGACTCTACCTGAGGAAAAAAATTGTATATGTTATCAATGGTATAGAGAATGTCAAGATATCTCCCAAGGTGAAGAGCAAGTTGGCCCCTCCTGCTACAAAGAGAAAAAGCTCAGGGTCTCATGGACCCCTTTAGGTTATAAAGATAACATTTATTTTATTATTAACTAACTTGGGAGGTTGCAATTTTGAGCAGGTTTAGAGGAAGGTTCAAGTTTGAGCCACTTGACTACAAAATTTGTGATTCTTGACATGTCTGTGGAAGATAGAAATGTTTTATAGAATTTTTATCAGGACCTTATTGGTAAATAATATTTCAAATGATAAGGATTTTGGAGAAATATCAATATAACTTCTTGAGATGAAAATAAAATCTCTTTTAAAAGACTTCTGCATTGGAACTGGATCCCAGAAGAACCTGAATTATCATTATAGATCATCAAGTTATCATGTAACCTCATTTGTCCGTTGAGAATTGGGTGTTGGTTTATCCTACTGAGCCATAAATTTGAGCATGTAGGGCTTTATTCCACCAATAATTGGCATGGTATATAAAAGATCCTGAGCTTGGCACGTCCTAAGGCACAAGTGAATTGCATCTACAATGGTTTAGATTCTCATGGTGCCTACTCCTTCTAAGTCTTTTCCTGTCATTAACCCACATTTATGGCCTCATCTACTGAGGAATAAAATTTTTGGATTATCATGTGGTTCTGCACAATATGCAGGCATTGCCTAAAATGACTAATGTTTTGGTTTAGAAGGAACACGTTTTGAATATTGGTGACAAGATGATCTTTAGAAATGGCAGATGAATCTCCAATTGGGCATCATATGAAGATATTTGTGTTTCTCAATAATTAGGTAATTATGATCACTTGTCCTGTGAATGTCAATCATGGTCACCTCGTTCTTACACAATAGGTACCAGGTAAAATGGTGACTGTTTTAGAACACTGAACTTTTGCTCACTAAGGCCATTCTGATTAGAGCTGTTGCTAAATTCCCTCCTGTCAAGAGCAGAGGCCAGAGCTTAGTTCTAGCAAGGCATTATTCCCCAAGGAGGACCAGTCATCAACTTATAGTCAGATTGATCTCACTGAATAAATTCCATCATACCATCATGGAAGGGCAGTTTTTTTTTCTAGATTAGGTTTTCTGAATATGAATTTGTTTTCTCTGTACAAAACACTTCTTCCAAAATCAACATCTGTGAACTTTCAGACACCATGTTCATTGCTGTGGTAGTTCATAAAGCATGTTTGTGATAAGGACACTAATTTTACAGCTAATAAAATCTAGCATTGGTCCATGTTATAGAAATTACTGATCTTATGTTCCTCATCACTCTAAGACAGCTGGCCTAATGGATGGATTAAATGTTTTTTTGAATACTCAGTTATAGCACCATGTGGGTGGTAATACTTTGTGAGCTGGGATCATTTCATTCAGGATATAGCATATGCTCTAAATCAGTGACCAGTGTATGATGATGTTTCTCCCAAGGCATTCCAAGGTCCATGAATAAAGAATTGAAAATTGGAATTTCTCAGTATCATACGAAAAATTTCAGTATTGAAGTCTTTGCTTCTTTCCCTGCAACTTTTAGTTTTCTTCATTTAGAGTTCTCTCTTGCTTCTTATCCAGGTTTCTCCCCATTATACTAGGTGTATTGACTTTTTATTTGAGATATTGCATAAGTCTTATTGACATCTACCTGAGTATTGTGTTGGTGGATACAAAAGTTAACAAAAAGATATTATATCTTGGAAATTCCTTCTTTCATCTCTTGCTCCCTATATGCTCAATCATAAAGAAAGGTGAGTTTAAAATTTATCGATATCCATGAAAAAATCAGGACCAGTGCATTGTTATGATCCTTAAAATTTTCTGTCATTTAAGCCACAGGGCTTCTGTTTCTTACCCTTGTAAAACTGCATATACCTCAGTACTTTGGCTGTGAGATGCTAAGTTTATTTCATTTAGTTTGAACTTGTGCCTTCCCTTTCCATGTGAAGAGATAGGAAAAAATGCTTCTTTCTGTTCCTTTTCTTAATTTTTCAAGACAGCTGGACTGTTGCCCAGTCATATTGGCAAATCACACTCCTAATTTATGCAGAATATGATAAAGCCCCATGCTTGCTGATTTTTAGTGCATAGAAGCATATGGAACCAAAAAGTGCCAGACCCAGCTTTGCACTCCAGGAATATGTAGGAGGGCTTACCAGCACTTCCAGGGTGAAGAAAAAGGAGACATGAGTAAAACTCATAAAAGTCTAAGTTTTCTTTCATTACCCTCACTTTTGGGCATTTTGGGATATATTTCTGAAAGGGATATATTTATGAAAATATATATTACTTAAATGTACACTAGGCAGTTTTCTACTTAAAGGGATACTTTTTTATTTGCTGAATCTTTTCTTTTGTCCCTTTTAAAAACTTAAATATGCATCATCCTCAATTTTTTAAAAAAGTAATTTAAAAAAAAAAGTAATTTTCCCTCTATATCTGCAAGAATTTCATGAAATTGGAATATAGTTGAGTATTATTTAAGTCAGTGAGAACTCATTTAATTTGGAGAGTTAAAATAAGGGAATAAAAAGGAAATGAGATTATATTTTCTACTTTAAATACAATGTTAATTGTTTTAATACTCTAATTGTAGCCTGCTGAAATACCCACCTTGGAGGAAGTTTTGGATTTCCCTGGACACATTTTTACATTATGGTCCTTTGTACTTGTTATAAACATTAAACTGTGCCCAGTTCTCTAGGACCTGTGAAAACTCATTCGCAGAAGATCAACTCTGTCCATATGTGAAACCAATTAGAGTTCTAGTTAATGGGGCAGATCTATTCCCTGGAGGCTGCACCTAGTCTTGCCTTAGAAATAAACTTAAATATGTTGCCACAGTTCCATATATTAAGCAAGTTTTTATTAAAACAAATGTCCCTACCCAGTCAAGCAGACAAAAGCACCATACCTGAGTGAGGAAACCAAAAAGCCCCAATCCATCAAGGTGGGAGATATTTTAGATTAAAATGATTGTTTTAGTTTGTTTGTTTATACATATTTTTATGAAGAGGGATACAAATAGAAACCTACATTAACTTCCAAGAATTATAATGAAATACTATGGTTTTAAAGTGGATCACCATCCATCATTGTTTATTTACTCATTGTAACAAAATGTCTATTTGCTTTCTAGCATATTCACTTCTTTCCTGCTAGTGATTGTTTGATTTCTCTCCAGGAAATACTCCTTTTTCAGCCTTTTGAGTTAGTGGGGCACTTCCTTTAGGTTAGAAATGAAGAAAATGATCCAAACCTCAATTAGTACAACGGTATCACTGACTGGTTTAGTTAAGTTCTTATGGTCTCTTGAGACTGAGAGGCAGTGAGTCTTTTTCTTTCTTTCTTTCTTTTCTGTATTGGGATAAATTCCTTTGTTTTTCCTATTGGATACGAAGCTTACAGGATTAGTGACTATTTCTACTGCAGTAAATTTGGAGTCATTTTGAAAAATGGGGCCATCTTCAAGAAAGCAAATCTGAAGAAATAAAGATGAAGAAAATGATCTTTGATATCATGATTTGAGCCCTGAAGGAGTATAAGCTGTGTATCTATTTCCTGACTGCCTAGTTATTTGATACAAAGCATCCTCCTCTCCATTCTTTTTTAACTTGAGCTTTTCCTAACAACAGAAATAATTTTCACTGGTATATTCATGGAAAATAATGGCACAGCTGTTGGTACTGGGAGTATTAGAGATATAAAAACACTACTTCTGACTTCAAAGAATTCACAGTTCTTAGAAGAATACATACACACACTCCAGTTATTCCAATATATAAGAATTATGCATGGAATTGGGAAGAACAGGTTAGGGTGAGAGTAGGGCGAAGAAGACTTCCCAGAAAAATGGCATTCAAATTAAGTCATCAAAGAAATATATATTTAAGTAAGATTGGTCTGATTCCTACTTAAGTTGGAATTTCTTCAAAACCAGTCCAAGATACAGGACATGGATACAAGCTTTTTATTTTGGACATAATCCCAGGAAATATGAGAATGTAAGAGAGGGAATAGGAAAGATGATACAAGGAAGTAAGTAAGGGAAAATTTACAAGTAAACTATGCTGGATAACTGGTCAAAGAAGCCATCAAATTTATCCATTACTCCCTCCCAGAATGGTTGCTTGTTGTTCCCAGGGTTACCTCCTCTACACTTTTTGGCTATGAGAAGAAGAATATTCTCTGTGGCAGTGAAGAGAGCTAATTGGGGGGAAAAGAAGCATATACTGTCAATGTGCTGGGAACTAATTGCAGGTAAACTGAGGTGAGCCAAGGGATGTGGGGTAGCATCACCTTCACCTGTTACAATTTCCATTTTTCTGTAGGAAGTCTTATTCTCTCATTATTTTCATGAATTCCCAAAGACTCATATTTTAATGTTTTCTGCTGGCTCTGAGTTCCTAACTCCAGTGAATGATCTATTTCATTGTAGTTGTTTTCTTCTTTCAACTTTGTGTTGAACTACATGCTGAAATTTAAGCCATTTATTTTTGATTTCCCCTGAAATCTTATATAGGGCACTTCTGCATGGTTGGAAGCCTGTGCAGAACAATCTTCTTAACTTAATTAACCTAAATAACTTGATCGGCTAATTCTTATTCTTGTTTAGTTTCATGAAAAAGCTGACAGAGACCTTGAAATTTCAGCTTTCCACTGTCCCTTATCTATTTCTAAATGTGGAACTATAGTTTATCATTGAAATGAATGGCCACAGTAACAGAAGAGCCGATATCAGTCTTGATGTTAAACAGCAATGATTTTATCTTTGTAAAAGTATGAATCCCAACTAGATGAGTAGACAAGCTAACTTTCAAGAGATAAAGAAGCCTGTGAAAACATGCAGAAAAATGAACATGGTAACCTTAGAAAATGTGCAAATAGTTCAGTTTGGCTTGAAGTCAAAATGTGGAGGGAGATGGTGGCAGGGCATGATTAATGAGCTGCAGAGATAGGTATATAGATGTCATAGCTTTAATGGTCCAATATGTGAGGCCACAGACTTTATGCTTTTTCCTGAAAGTGTAATGCTGCATGTAGATTGAGAAATGAAAAATATTATTCTTTCTCCATCTTCCCTGGGAAGTGTGCCCTTGAGAAAGGCAACTCTGGGAAATGTAAAAATATTTCATATTTTACACAAACATGAAAAATGATGTATCTAAATGAAGATTGTAACAGTAATGATACAGAGATCTCTAAAGAGAAAGGACAGGATCAGATGCTACACAGTACATAGAAAAGGGAATATAGATATTTAAGAAACAGCTCTTCATCTTTCCTTTGGGGAAATAGAAGCTAATTTAACAAAATTAATTTCAAAATGTATTAGTATAGTATAACACTAATTGATGATACTTAGAAATATTTTTATCCACTTATACATTAATTCTATAAATATTTATTGCAACTTCATACTTATTCCAGGTAATGTGGACAAAACTACCTGCTTTTGGACTTTCTTACTTCTATTTTGCTAATTCTTTCTCTCTTACCCTAGTCTCATTATTTCTACTCTCCCTATAAAACAAATTTGCTATTATGCTCTATGTATTATTTTGTAGCCCATCACATTATGGATCTCTTTATATCTTTAGTATAATAAATATGGTATGAATGAATAAATACATATCAATTAAAACAGCTGCTTAGTGTTGTACAAATGTAGAATAATTTATTTAACATATTATGATCATCTAGATTGTTGCTTTCCTAAAATATTACATATCATTTTATTATATATATTTTTATTTTTAAAATTGTCCCCATTTTTATTAGTATATGTATACTATTATATATATTAAATATGTTAATTGTGGGGGAATTGGTACATATGGATATCACCTCTTGATTGTTTCTACTTCTCTTTGCCCTCCTAAAGCCAAACATTGGCTCATATTCCTAATGATTATCATATGATATTTCTAAAACAGTAAAATAATTTCCAGTAAATTATTTAAAACTTTAAATACACATAGCATTTATTCCAGATAATTTATGTCTGAAGATAGTCACAAAACCATCTACTCTTTGAACTGGCTTAGAAAATCTACTTTATGAAAGAAGTTTTCTCATAATTGGATAAACTCTAGAAATATACATTTCAATATTTTAATGCCTTGTTTTACTTTTGTAAAATTTAAAATAGATGTTTGGGCACTTAGGGAAATATTGTCCTTTTCTATCTTACATACAACTCTTCTTCCCTTTGGAGAAATAGAAGCTAATTTAACAAAATTAATTTCAAAATGTATTAATATAGTATAACACTAATTGTTGATACTTAGAAATATTTTATCCACTTATACATTAATTCTATAAATTTTTTTTTTGTACCAGGGATTGAACTTGGGTCCTTGCGCTTGCGCAGCAGGCGGCGAAATGAGTGAGCTAAATCCCCAGCCCAGTTCTATAAATTTTTATTGAAAGCTCATACTTATTCCAGGTAATGTGGACAAAACCCCTTCTCTTATTGGGTAGTCTAGACTCTCCTGCTAATCATGATTTTAACCAGGATGATGATAACCTGACATTTATGTGTTGCTTACTGTGGGTCAGATGATATTTTTTAGCAACATTATGAATAATTAATACTATTATCCTCAAGACACAGACAAAAAGAAAAATAAGATTCTTCTGTGAAATAGTACATGACTGCAGCTAGTCAAAGGAAGCAGTAGTAGAGGCTTCCAATAAATCTACAAAGGTAGATCTTAGCAGTCTTCCTAGAGCAGCCAGTACCTGAATTCAGACATCAAGTTTGAAGAAAAGTTAGTTTATGTGTCCTCAAAATTTATATTTAAAAAAAATACTACCAGTATCTCATACTTGCTTTAGAAAATAGCATCACTTTGAGGAAATGCTACCTTGTTCTGTGATATAACATAGGAAGGATGATTTTGGTAACTCCTTTCTGAGAGTACTCTCTATTTATTATTTCTACTCCCATTTTATATTCAATCCTCTGAGTTGTAGATTCTGACCCCACCAGTCTACTAAAAATCAGATACATTAAAGTTGCCCATGCCTTTCTAATTAAAAATTCAATGTTAATTTTTCAGTTTTTGTATTTCTTGGCATCTTCCACATATATAAAACCTTCCCACTTGAAATTTCTATTACTTATCTAATATTTGTACCAGAAAATTGAAAATCATTCTGTAATACTTAATTTTCCTCAACAACTCATCTATAAATTCTTATCTTGTTCCCTTTCCTTTGTGTGATAGTTAATTGATTGTGTCTTTTAAGTAAGAAACACCTGACTAAATTTGCTTGGCATAGTTCTGGGTATGAAAGAGCCACCTGAGGTGGCTCTAGAATGGTACAGAATCGAATAAAAGGGAAACAAAGAAGGAAGGCTTGCTATTGTTTCTTTGGAGGAGCTGCAGTTTTCACCTTCACCTTAGTTATTCTGCAAATCTCCAGTGCACACACAGACCTTCTGCACTCTTCCACACCTGACTCTGTGGGTGGCCATTACAAGCCAATCATAAAAATTCTTATACATTTGTATATCTTGCATTAAATCTATTTATTTATTCATTTTTATTTATATATACATATATTTATTGGTACATTTTAGG
>NW_004624744.1:2638022-2671209 GCF_000247695.1 Heterocephalus glaber
TGTAGGTGATTTGTTTCTTTTCTCTAACTGCCTGTAGAATTTTGTTCTTCTGTTGGGTTTCTGGGATCTTGACTATTATATGTCTAGGTGTAAATTTTTTTTGGTCATGACTGGTTGGAGTTCTATATGCCTCACTTATCTGTATGTGCAATTCTCTACCTCTGTCTGGGAAATTTTCTACTATTACTTCTGTGAACAGTTTTTTATGTCTGTTGCACTTTCTCCTGTTTTTTCGTGGACTCCTGTGAGTCTTATGTTATTCTTCTTTGCATCATCTAGCAGCTGTTAGATTGATTTCTCATGGTCCTTTACTATTTTTAGGAAGTCTCTGTTTTCATGGTCCTTAACCGCTATCCTGTCTTCTATATCTGATATTCTGTCTTCAGATTCTCTTAGTCTGCTCTGCATGGTTTCAATGGAGTTTTTAATCTCCCAGATATCTGTTTGAATCTGTTTCATGGATTTCATTTCTTTCTTATGTTGGGTGATCATGGTTTCCATTTCTTTCTTATGCTGGCCATTCATAGCTTCCAGCATGTTTCTGATCTCATCTATTTTCTTATCTGTTTCTGCTCTAGAGCTTCTAATCATGTCTTTCACTCTGCTCACCATGTCTGTATTTATCTGGGAGATTATTTGTGTTTTAAAATTTTCTAGAACCTCATGTAACTGCTTTGTTACTTCCTGTGCTATCAGTTCAGGGTGTCCAAGTGGTTGCTTATCAGACTTTTCCACCTTATTTCCCCCAGAACATTCTTTTTGTGGTGTGGAAGCCTGCGTTTGTGCCTTGCTTAAGTGTCTTCTCATTTTTGTTTGTGGTACTGTCCTTGGTTTAATTCCTGGGTTGATATTTCAGAATTGCTGAATGTAGGTATCTTTGTTGCTTGTGTTTGAAACCCTTGTAGAATGATTGCTTTTCAGAGGTATCTTCCAGATATAGCTTGTGATTGGGTTTTGAGACTCTAATGACTCTGAAGCTATTTTATTTTTCTCATACCAGGAAGGAAAACTAATTAGATCAATTACAACATGTTAGCCCAAATGACATAGTCAGCAATACCATAGCATCAAGCACAGCTTAGAAAATGACAATTTGTGGTAGTTATTAATCTATCACTTTTAACTATGTGAGTTAAATTAATACCAAGGACCAACCCAACGTATGTTTATAATGAATAAACTCTTCAATATAGCATCTTTCCCCTTTGGGGTGGGGAGTTAAAAGGAGTTGGGGAGGGAGGGACAGGTAGAAAGATCAGGTAAGATTAACAGTGAGGCTAGAAGACACAGAAAGATCACACAAACTCTAAGAAATTGTTAAAGGCAAGAGAAAAAGGCAGAATGCAAGAAGAAAGATGTGAATAGAATCACCTAAGAGCAACAGGGAGGCTAGATACTGAATTTACTTTCCTTTAAACCTAATGATAATCAAGAGAAGGAAAAAGAGAAGAAAAAAACAATAAGGGAGAAATCCGATTTCAGTACAGAAAGGAACAAATGAGGAGCTGAGGAGCAATGTGGGACAGTGAGAGAATGAGTGAGAGAGAAATAAAAGATAAAAGAAAGAAAAGCAAAACTTTGAAGGGTAGAAAAAAAGTAAAAATTAAGAATTAAAAATAAGAGAAAAAAAATTCTTTTTTCTTTTTTGCAAATAGCAATAGAAATTATGAGCCTCCTTTAGGGTATGTCTCTGCTGTCACAGTAGGCAACATAGGAATCCCTGTGCCTATACAAGTCAATGAGTCTCAGCAAGCCAGCAGCAGACCAAGTACAGTGGTCTGATGTTCCTTTATTGTAGAGATTCTCTTTACTTTTCTGCTGAGACTCAGTTTTCATCGAGGAGCCTGAGAGGTCCTCTTTCTGTCACTAACTTCTGCTCTATCTTGTGGTGCTCAGGGCAAGGGTCTTTATAATCTCCTGTGCATCTGCAGTGTGGGATCAGGTAGCAGAAAAGCCAGAACCGTGCTGTGGGCGTGGCCCGGGATGGCTGTGGAGCTTCAAAGTGCTTCTCTCAGGGCCGGTCTCAGCTTAGAGAGTGTGGGATGGGGGTGAGGCTGCAAGACACCTCTGGACCTCACCGTGCATAGGGCGTGGCCCAGGACCAATTAAATCTATTTCTATGGAAAGCACTGACTCATACAGATTTTCATACCAGGGTTGTATTCTAAAAGAGAATCTCCTCTCCTGTAGATATAGGCCCTAATAATTCAAATTGCTGAAATTCAGCATAAGTTTAATGCTTAGCCATGAAGGGTATCTGAAGTAAAGGTGAGTGCACTGATTTGAAAATAATGGGATACTGTAAACTGGGATGAAGATGTTTTCAAGGATCCTGACAAGATTGAGAATGTTGAGCTTCTATACTCTAATGAGATTATTTTTCCAAAAGGAGAGATTCTCCAACCATCGGTGGCAGAGGCATCCCCCTTCCTGAATCCCTCTGATGCTGGCCTCTCCTAGTTATCCTGAGGAAACTAATTGTGTGTTGACCAAGCATGATAATGCTGAAACTCCTCAGTACCTACCCTCACCACCAGTTTTGCCTCTAGGCCTATAACCAGGCTCAAATTGCAGAAGGCTCCTATGGGTGAGATACACAGTGTGACTCATGAGGCAGTCCACATTTCTCCCAAAGAACTTCTTGAGTTTTCCTGCTCTTATAAGCAGAGGCGTGATGAGCAAGTGTGGGAATGGATTTTACAGGTGTGGGATAATGGTGGCAAAAATATACACCTGGATCAGGCGAGTTTGTTGATATGGGCTCAGTAAGCAGGGATTCTGAATTTAATGTTGCAGCTTATGGAGTAAAGAAAGGTGCTAATAGTTTATTTGGCTGATTGGCAGAAGTATGGATCAAAAGGTAGCCCTCTGTGAATGAGTTAAAAATGGCCTGATATTCCATAGTTTACTGTTGATGACGAGTTTCAGAGGCTTGGGGAAATGGGAATGCTGGAGCACTCCCATATTGAACCTAATCTGCCACAATAAAATGATCCACAAAATGTACCCTTCACTAACATCTTGAGAAGCAGAGTTGTAAGGGGAACACTGGTGTCCCTGAAAAGCCCTGTCATTGTTCTTCTCAGTGGGGACTGAGGTTACTCAATTGGGAAACTTATAGGGAATGGGTCTGATTGGATCCTATCATAGCAGGGGTCAAGTGGCAGCACCTAATCACCAAAGTCAGGGTGCATATGTTTACGACAATGGACAGCAGAAGAAGAACAATGATTAGAGTGATCTGACAGGTGTAGACCTATGGCATTGCCTGACTAGCCAAAAGAAAAATAGATGGGAAGCCTACAAAATTTTTGCTAGATTTATATAATTAAAAAAAATTAAGGGCAAATGAACTGAAATCTACTTCAAATTGTAGTAACAGAATCATGGGCCCTCCATTGGTTCCCAGATTTGAGCCAGTTTACAGACCCAGAACCCCTTGAATGAAGGGGAGCCAGGTCCTTTTCGAGAAGGACTATGGTGCAACAATATTTATACCATAAATATTTCTTCCATCCTTCCCCAAAGGGACCTAAGGACTTTTGCTTGAGTGACCATACATTGAAGGAAGGGAAATAATTAGACATTTCAGGGACTACTGGCTACTAGTTCTGAACTAACATTGATTCCAAGGTATTCAAACATCATTGTGCCCCTCCAGTAAGACTATGGGGCTTATGGAGATCAGGTGATCAACATAGTTTTAGCAAAGGTCTGACTCACAGTGGGTCCAGTAGGTTCCTAAATCAGACCTGTAGTCAATTCCCCTGTTCCAGAATGTATAGTTAGGATATCTATATCTATATATCTATATCTATATATCTATATCTATATATCTCAGAAGAATTTTCACATTGGTTCCTTTACCTCTAATTTGAGGGCTATTATGGTTGGAAAGGCCAAATGGAAGCCATTAGAGTTGCCTTTGCCTGGTAAAATAGAAAACCAAAAACATTATTCCATCCATGGAGGGATTGCTCAGATTAGTGCCGTTATCAAGGACACTCCAAGGAGTGGTGGTTCCCACCACATCTTAATTTAACTTTCTCATTTTGCCTGTTCAGAGGATGGATGGGTCTTGGAGAATGGTAGCAGATGACTATAAATTGAATCAAGTGTTGTCTTAGATTGTAGCTGCTGTACTAGATATTGTTCACTTGGTTGAGCAGATTAATACATCTCCTGGTACTTGGTATGCAGCTACTGATTTGGTGAATGCCTTCACACCTTTCCATAAGGCCCACCAGAAACAATTTGCTTTTATCTGGCTGTGCCAGCAATACACCTTCATTGTCCTACCCCAGGGTTATATTAACTCTTCAGCCTTGTGTCACATTTAGTTTTCAGGGATCTTAATCACCTTTCTTTGTTGCAAGGTATCACACAGATCCATTACATTTATGATATTACACTGATTGGACCAAGTGAGTAGGAGGTAGCAATCACTCTGGATTTGTGAGTACAGCATTTTAGAGCTAGGGCATGGGAAATGAATCCACATAAAATTTAAGGTCCTTCTACCTCAATGAAATTTCTAGGAGGCCAGTGATTTGGGGCATGTAGAGATATCCCTTCTAAGGTAAAAGATAAGTTGTTGCATCTGGCTCCCCCTACAACCAAAAAGAGGCACAGGGCTTAGTGGCCCTTTTTGGAATTTGGAGGCAACACATTCCTCACTTAGGTGTTTTACTCTGGCCCAATACCTAGTGACTCAGATAGCTGTTAGTTTTGAGTGGGGCCCAGAGTAAGAAAAGGATCTGCAACATGTCTAGGCAGCTGTGCAGATTGCTCTGCCAATGGGGCCATATGATCCAGTACATCCAATGGTATTTGAAGTGTCAGTGGCAAGTAGAAATATTGTTTGGAGTCTCTGGCAGGCCTCCATAGGTGAATTGCAGCAGAAAACATTAGGATTTTGGAGCGAGGCTCTGCCATCATGACAACTACTCTCCCTTCGAAAAACAGCTCTTGACCTGCTATTTGGCCTTAGCGGAAACTGGATGTTTGAACATGGGACACCAGGTTACCATGTGTCCTGGGTTGCCTATCATGAGCTGGGTATTATTTGATCCAATGAGTTGTGAGGTTAGATGTTCAAAACAGGTGCACAACAAGTCCATTAGATGGAAATGGTATATAAGTGACCAAACCAGAGAAGGTCCAGAAGGTACAAATAAATTACCTGAAGAAGTTGCCCAGATGCCCATGGCTCCTACTCCTGCTCAATTTCCTTCTGCTTCCCAGTTTGCACCCTCATGGGATGTACCATATGATCTGCTGTCAGAGGAAGAGAAGGCTAGGGAGGTTGATTTATGGATGGTTTTGCACATTATGCAGGCACCAAGTGGACAGCTGCAACATTACAGCTCCTCTTGAGGACAACCCTGAAGGATAGTGGTGAAAGGAAATCTTTCCAGTGGGCAGAACTTTGGGCAATGCACCTGATAGTATATTTTGCCTGGAAAGAGAAATGGCCAGATGTAAACTGCATACTGATTCATAGGCTGGTCTGGATTGTGAATAGCCAATAGTCTGTCTGGATGGTCAGAAACTTGGAAAGGATATGACTGGAAAATCAGTGACAAAGATATTTGGAGAACAGTTATGTGAATAGGTGTCTCTATATGGGCAAAGTATGAAAAATTATTTGTATCTTGTGTAAATGCTAACCAAAAAGTGACCTCAGCAGAAGAAGACTTTCACAAAAAAGTGGATAAGATGACCCTTTCTGTAGATAGTAGTCAATCTCTTTCTTCAGCCATACCTGTCATTCCCAAAGGGATCATAAACAGAGTTGCCATGGTGGCAGGGATGGCAGGGATGAAAATTATGCATGAGCTGAGCAACATGGACCAAATCTTATCTAACTACAGCCATTGCTGGATGCTAGCAGCAGAGACCAACACTGAGTTCCTGATATTTCACCCTTCCCCAGGGTGACCAGCCTGTGACCTGGTGGAAGGTTGATTGTATTGGACCACTCCATTGTAGAAAAGAATATACTTTGTCCTTACTGGCATAAGCACTTATTCTGGATATGGATTTGCTTCCCTGAATGTAATGCTTCTGCCAAAACTATAATTGGTGGACTCACACAATACCTTATCTACTATCATGAAATTCCACATATCATTGCCCATGACCAAAGAACACATTTTATGGCCAAAAACGTGGGACAATGGGCTCATACTCATGGAATTCACTTGTCTTATCCCTTTCCTCACCATCTAGAAGTGGCTGGATTTATGGAAAGGTAGAATGGTCTTTTCAAGACACAATTACAGTGCCAGCTAAGTGGCAATAGCTTACAGGGCTGGGGCAAAGTTCTTGAAAAGGCTGTATATACTTTTAATCAGCATCCACTCTATGGTACTGTGTCTCCCATAGTAAGGATTCACAAGTCCAAGAATCAAGGGGTGGGCACGGGAATAGTACCACTCATCATTGCTCCTATTGATCCACTAGCAAAATTTTTGCTTCCTGTTCCCATGACTTTACTCTCTGCTGGCTTAGACGTCTTATTTCTGGAGGAGACAAAGCTTGTACCAGGAAGAACAACAATGATACCATTGAACTGGAAGTTAAAACTTCTCCTGGTCATTTTGTTCTCCTCATACCTCTGAGTAAATAAGCTAAAAAGGAAGTTACAGTGTTGATAGGGGTGATTGGCCCAGACTATCAAGAGGAAATTGGACTATTACTCCACAATGGAGGAAAGGAAGAATGTATTTAAAGTGTAGGAGATCCTTTAGGGTGCCTCCTAGTATTACCATGCCTGTCACTAAATTCAGTAGAAAACTACAACAACCAAGTTCAGGAAGAATGACAAATTGTTTAGAACCTTCAGAAATGAAGTATTAGTCTTCCTATGCTGAGATGTTTTCTGAAAGTCAGGGGAATACAAATGGGTAGTGGGAGAAGGTAGTTCTAAATACCAGCTATGACCCTGTGATCAGCTACAGAAATGAGGTTTGTAATTGTAATAGTTCTCTCCTATTATATTTCCTATATAATATAATGTTGATAAAGTTAATATTAGTTCCTAACTATTGGGAAATCTATGTTACAATGTTCAAGTTATGAAACATGAGGAGTAAGCATCTCCAAAAGAAAACTTGCCTTCTATTCTGGGGAGGAAATTAGTGCATTTCTGTTGGTATGGAGGATAGTTATAACATGTTAGGTATAATTATGAACTTTTCTTTGTATCTGCAGACTATGATTTAAAAAAATGTATTTGGTTGTCAACTTGGGAAAGGGTGGATTGTGAAAATTAACTGATGATGTCAACCTGTGTAAGAAATGCCCAAATAAATTGGCTCAGCATAGTTCTGGGTGTGGAAGACCTATCCTAGGGAGGATTATCACTAGAATGGTATAAAAGGGAAATGAAGAAGGAAAGCTTGCTACTGTTTCTTTGGAGGAGCTCCAGTCTTCATCTTCACCTTGGGCGTTGTCTTCTGGCTTCTAGTCCAAACACTTCAGCTTCTGGAAAAGACTGTTCAGTCTTCCATTGCAAACCCTTCAGCCTCCTGATACAGACTCTCATAGGACACTACACTGACCTCCAGGCCTTAGACTGGATTGCACTCTTCCACACCTGACTCTCTGGATGGCCATTGGAAGTCAATCTTGTAATTTCTTATATATTTGTATTTCTTGCATTAAATCCATTTCTCTGGTAACCATTGACTGATACACTGTTCATTCCTGCCATTTCCTTTGGACAAACTAAAGAACTTCATTTGATATAATTTCTAATCCACTGGTCACCGCCAGTTGCAGGCTTTGTTCCCAATGGAGTTTAGAATTAAGACTTATGCCCAAAATTTGAAGCAAATTATGTAATTGATGTGTTCCCATGTTGTTTTCAAAATCATTTTAGCAACATTAGGAAACTTGTGATTCAGAGCTAAACAATTGTATTATCTTTTTGTTGGACAAAGTATCTGATTTAAAAAGGGCTCATGCTTAACTTAATTTGGCTCATGGTTTCAAAGGTCTAGTACATTATCTCTGGCTCCAAACAGAAGCATTATGGCAGAAGGACATGATGGAGTAGAGCTGTTCACTTCTGGAAGCTGGGAAGAAGAACACAGGGGATGAGTGCCATTAAGCTGTATACCCTCCAAAAGCACACACCCATTTTCTCATCTCCTTCAACTGAATCTTACCTCCTAAAAGCACATTCAGCTATGAACATCAGTGGATTACTGAGAGCATAGTGTTCTCATCATTCATTCACCTCTTTAGAAGTCTCATAATCCAGTCAAGTTGACAATGAAGCTGAACCATCCCAACCACATATTTAGCTACCATTTATATCTCCTGTGTTGATTCATGTGATTGATTAAAGTGGATTATTGGAGCACTTGAGTCTTTTCTCCTGTATACTGACACCATCTATTTAACTGTGGGACCAATACTCAAGTTTCCATATATACATACACACACGCACACACACACACACACATATATGTATATATGGAAGCTAAACATATATTACATATATATAAATTTAATATATATGATATATATGAGTATATATTTGGGATAATAATAAAACTTATCATAGGATTGTTTTTAGGATTAAATGATTTAACATATAAAATATCCAATTTTGTGTCAGGCATGATATAAGTTTTCAAGGCTATTAGCTATTTATAAGTATTATTATTGTTATTATAAATACTATTACCATATGTGGCTGGGAACACTGGTCTGAACCTCAAATTTCATGATGTGGGTGCTCTAGAACTATAGTGTCTATACAAGCTCTCTTCACTACTAAGAACAGAAACTCTGGAATTAGGTCTGTAGCCCAATTCTCCAGGTATAGGCTTGGCTTAAACCCACTATTTCATTTTAGTGCTTTGCAGATTGAGCTTCCAGACTGACTGAAACATTCCTGAACTTGTACAACCAGTAGGACATTTTGGCCTCAGTTCAATTTACTTCTTAGAATCCATTTAATGTTCATGTTCAGAGCCCACATGCTCATTTTGGTAAATTGGTTCTTTCTAGTTTCTTCTTGCATGTATGTCCTTTTTTAAAGATGAGAGTAGCTACCTGGTTTCAATATGTCTCTTGCACAATAAATATTCACTAAAACATAGGTAATTTTGGAAGATAAAGGACAGAACTAGGAAAGGAAAGATGCATGAAGAAGGTGACATTTAATATGAATGTCAAAAACTGGATGGAATCTGAGTTTGAACTGATAGATGAATAGAGAAGATTCTAGGAGTGAAAGTTAGCATGAGTAATAAATAGGTTAGTGGCTCAAAAATGAAGTGATTGATGATGGCCCTGGTTTCTGAGATTAGACAGTGTATAAATACCTATACCTATACTCCTTACAAGTATGGCCACTCATTTCAGACATCTATATGATAGCTTATATCAGACAAAAGGCTCACATCCTAGGTCAATGTTGGCAAACAATGGCCAGTGGATCAAATCATATCTGATCCACTCCCCCATTTTTATTCAACCTGGGAAGAAAGAACAATTTACACATTTTAAGTGGTTGAAAAAAAGATCAAAAGAAGGACTGTATGGGATATTAAAAATGTATGAAATTTGAATTTTGTTCATAAATAAATAAATAAAGTTTGAATGGAACACAGTTGAGGTTTTTGTTTACATGTTGCCTATGGCTGTGTTCATTGGTTGAATAGTTGTGACAGATTCTATCGCCAGTAAAAGCTGAAGTATCTGTTCTCTAGTTCTAAATTTACATGAAATGTTTGCTAATCACTGACTTAGAATCATCAGTTTTCTTTGTAAGATGTAACAATCTTAAGCAGGCACTTCATGAAAACTGTTTTCCTGTTTTTCTCTATGCACTGCCTCCCTCCCCCCCTCAGTACTGGGGATTGAACCTAGAGATGTTGCAGTAAGCTACATTCCCAGTTCTTTATTATTATCATTAATCTTTTGAAATTTTGAGACAGGGTCTCATTAAGTCACTAAATTGCCCAGGCTATGCTTGAACTTGCAATCCTATTTCCTCAGCCTCCCAGAGTGTTGAATAACAGGGATGCAAATTGCCTTTAAGAATTATAAAGCATCTTTTAAATACTACTGAATATGTAATCCAGAAGGCAGGCAAATTGCAAAACTGTTGAATTCTACAACTATTTTCACAGTCTCTTCACCTACTTCAGTGTAGATAGCCATGGATACTTGCTCTAATGAAAGAAAAAATAGAAGAGGGTCCCAGGCCCTCATATAGGAGGCCCACTGGGATATAGGATAGTTACTGAGGATGCCATTGATAACTTAATTGTGGTTCCCCAGATGAGAAAATGAATCCTCAGGCTTTATTTTTAGATCTATAATATTTGTATCAGGCTCAGTCAGTTTTAATCTTTGAGCAATAGGATTATTTGAGCACTTTGGATGACTGAATAAATTAACTTGAGTCTATTCTCTGATTTAACCACAATTGAATCAGGTTTGATTTTAAAAACTGATGTTAGGGAGAGAGACAAAATGGCACAGCAGTGAGTGATAGCAACTCAGCTTTTCCAGGACAAAGTATCTAGAGTCTGGAAAACAATAGCTTGGAGAGAAACCAAAGTGAGGACTGTACAAAGGAACCATGAGGGAGAAAATAGGATTAAGTGATAAAGATTAGGTGGCCCACACCACAGAAGAGAAGCCACAGCACTGCTGACAGCAGCTGGGAATCTGTCAGCTGGGAGGCAAAGTGAAAATAATAACTTCTGTGCTCATGGAGAACAGCATCAGGACCAGCAGAATCTTATGCAATTGGAGACAGCAAGAAGAAAGTGAGACAGTGCTTCCTGAGTGGTCCTCCAGAGTCAACAGTTGGTGACTATGATACAAGTGCCTGAGAACATAGTTGCACAGATCAGGAGCTAGAGGGGATGGCACTGTATAAAAGGGATGGATGTTTGAACATCTGTCCCAGAACAGCCCCTTGACTGCTTCACACTGCCAAGTTCCCAGAGTGAATGAGGGAAGGACAGTTATTGGAGGCCACTGGGAGTGGAGAGCAGACTAGGGGAAGTCCCACTGAGAGGCAGGAACTGGTGATCCCAGACTCAGTTCCTGTGGTGAGACACTAGTTTCAGCCTGAGTTACATAGGATTGGAAGCTCATATTGGCACCATGTTTTCACTACTAAAAGTGACCCATGGTCATATGGTATGTTATATCTAAATTATCCCGGATAGATACCATTAAAGTGGATTAGCCTCTTACTGCTGAAGCTGAATTGATTGCACAGAAATAATCCTGACTCAGTAGACAAGTTAGCGCCAGTGTACTTATCTGCTGAATCCATCAACACACCCAGGGAGAGGGACAACAAGAGTTCCTAACCCAAGAACTTAGACTGGATCAAACTCTGTAAAAATGCCTGCAACCTGGCAGAATGAAGTCCTGAGTCTGAGTTAACTTCAGTATTGGGGTGGATCTGAGGAGTAATTGAGGTGTGAGCACTCAGACGCTGGCAAAGAATCTTCTTGGGAATCACATATGTAGCATCCCGTTGGAATATCTAATCTGTGTTCCCATCAAACATCTTATTGGTTTAGCTTTTTGTTTGTTTCTTTAGTTATTTAGTAATGTGGGGTTTTGTTATGTTATTGTATAGTTTTATGTGTCTATTAGGTTGTTATTCTTGTGTAGTTTTTCTTTCATTGGCTCTGATTTAGTAGATGTCTAGGTTCTCTCCCTCATCTCAGCTCTTTAGTTTCTTTACCTCAAACCCCAGAGACAGTATTATTAACATATTTCTTTATTCTTTTTTCAAATGCATAAATTCCTCCTTCCAAGTTTTAAAATTCACCATACTTAGCTCCCTCACAATCACTCCTTTCTTCCCTAGTACAATTCCCTGATCCTCTATATCCTAAACCTTTGGTTCTTCCATATCTTCCCTATCTTACTGTTCTCCATATAAGCAAGTTCTGATAATCGCATAGCTTTCCTCAATCACAAAGTGAATCCCCTTTCTCCCGTATCTTACCCTTGCCCCCACAAAATATCCTCTGAAAACTCTCAATAGTAAACCTTTAACTCAACTAAAAGTATTCCAATAAGATCAGACACTACATCAATCTTTTCTTCTCATGTACCACTAATCTCTCTTTCAGATTTCCCCTAGTGCCTAATATTATGAATCCACCCCCCACCATTCTCCCCACCCCACCTCATTTATCTCATTGCAGAGCAACCACACATAATAAATAGTCAGCGTATATAGAGAATAGACAAATGGAGGAAGAGTAACTGCAAGGACTATCATATAGAAGTGTTGTTAGACTGAATCTGTGGATGCTGTTATAAATAAAAGCAATTATTTCAGAAAAACTTAGGGACAGTGTCCAAATCACTTAAAGTTTACTTTACTTTACTAAGAGAAGGAGTAAATACTAGCACCGCATATACCAAGCTGAAATTTATTCATGGGGAAGCAACATCCTACTAAAAATCTCCATATAAGCCACAGACTCTCCTCATTTCTGTAGTCCTCAACCTGCAGTACCCATCCCCCAAAGAGGTGAAAAAATAGGGGGCCACATATAATTTTAAAAATATATGACCAAGTAAACACAGCTACGAGAAGGAGAATGAGGAAACAAGGAAATAGAAGATTTCTGACCCTCCCAAACTCTCCCAAGGCACAGCAAGAGATCACAAAAGGAGAAGAAAACAAATACAAGTGGCAGAAATATATAAAATGTTCTTCAAAAGGATAAAGTAAATAGATGAGTTCAAAGAAAAAAATGAATAAAAAGTTGTAGTAATTATACTTATATGCCCACAGTGAATTTTGAGAACATAGGTAAAAAAATTAGACAAGCTAACCAAAGTAGCTCAAAATTTGAATGAGAGATTCAACAAAGATGTATAATCCTCAAAATCATGTCATAAAGACATCCCTGAAATAAAACAACAGTATAGAAGTCACACATTGCACAAATGACCAATGTGAAGACAGTGTCTGATATTGGGGACAAAATAGTTCAATTATGATAAAGATCTCAAAATTATAATAAAGATCTCAAAGAAGCCAAAAAGAAAATAAGAGAAGAATAGAAGACTATCCAGCAGCTACTGGAAGGCAACAAGAAGACTAATCTAAGGGTGATCATAAATCTTGAAGATAGCGCAGATGGATTCACTAACATGATTACACAAATTATAGAAGAAAATTTCCTAAATATAAGAAAAGAGTTTAAAATAAAAGTAAGCAGTACTTACAAAACAGTAAACAATTATGATGAAAAATGAAGTTCACCAAGGCATATGCTTATGAAGTTCACAGATATCCATCAAAAGCCAGAATTTTGAAAGCAGCCAGAGAAAAACAAAAAATTGCAAATAAGGGTAAACTAGTTAGATTCACAGCAGACTTCTCAGCACAAACTCTGAAGGCCTGAGAGCTTGGAGTGAAGTAGTTCAAGCCCTAAAAGTAAATAAATTTCAACCCAAGTTAACTTACCTAGCAAAGATATCAAAGATATCAAAATAGATGGAGAAATAGGACATTCCCATGAAAAACACCAACTCATAATATGTATGAGTGCTAAATAGTTCTAGAGAAAATACTTGAGAATATTTTTGACAGAGACAATGAATTGGAAACAGCTAAAAACACAGAGGAAAGTAGTGATGTCAATGGTAAAACAGCAACAAAAAAACATCAGGAAAAGAAAAATGTCACACCAACAGATAAAGAAGGCAATAACAGTAAATAACCAACACATTCAGTAATATCTCTCAATGCTAACAGCCTCAACTCTCCAATCAAAAGTCAAAGACTGGAAGACTGGATCAAATAACAGAGTCCAACAATCTGCTGCATTCAAGAAACTCATCTAGGGCCGGGATTTAGCTCAGTGGTGCCGCCGCCTGCCTTGTAAGGTCCTGAGTTTGATCCTCGGTTCAAAAAATAAAAAAGAAACTCATCTAATCAAAAGAAATATTCCTGGACTAAAAATTAAAGGATGGAAAATATTTCATGCACTAGGACCCCCAAAACAATATCAGACATGGTAAACGTAGTATCAGACATGGTAATATCAGATATGGTAAACAAATAAAATTAATTAAAAGAGACAAAGAAGGTCACTACCTACTAGTCAACGGATCAATCCAGCAAGAAGAGATAATACTGATAACATATATTCATCGAATATTGGAGCACCTATTTTTATAAAACACAAACTGCTAAAATTAAAAGATCAAATGAATATTAACACAAGCAGAGTAGGGGAAAGAGACAAATCAACTAAACAAAAAACCAATAAAGGAATTTCAGAGCTGAACCAGACCTTTGAACATATGGACTTAATGGATTTATACAGAGTATTCCACCCCTCTACAACAGAGTATACATGATACTTTTTCCAAAATAGATCACATACTAGTCTACAAATGCTGCTTAAGTAAATATAGAAGAATTGAAACCATCCCATGCATACTATCTGACCACTGTGCAATGAAAACAGAAATCAATGACTGAAGAAATTTTGAGAAAGAAAAAATCTCCTGGACAAATAGCAACATACTCCTAAACAAGCAATGAGTCACAGAAGAAATTAAAAAAATTTCTGGAAGTTAATGACAATGACTGTACAACTCAGTGAAACCTACAGGACCCTATGAAAGCAATCTAAGAGGAATATTCATTGCAATCAATGCTTACATTATGAAAACAGAGGAAGCCCAAATAACCTTATGAGAAGCCTTAAGATACTTGATAAACAACAAAAAAACAGCCCCAAACCAAAATTAAGGGGGGAAATTGTAAAGATGAGAGTAGAAATCAATGAAATTGAGACTTAAAAAACTGTAAAAAATATCAACAAATCACAGAGCTAGTTCTTTGACAGAATAAATAAAGTAGATAATTCCTTAGCAAGACTCACCGAGAGAGAGTAAAGACTCACATCAATACAATTCAAGATGAAAATATTGAAATCACAATAGATACTGACTGAGGGCTGAGGATTTAGTTCAGTGGTGCCATGCCTTGAAATCTAGAAGATAGTAACTACCTTGAAAAATTATATTCCAACAAATTAGCAAACTTTGAAGTGGATAGATACCTAGACACATAAAAACTGTCAAAACTGAACTCATCCACTTACTGAGAAGCAGAGACCTGGACCTGAAACTGAAATGGGAGAGGCCTATACAACCAGAGGCAGCGGTAAAAACACCAGACAATATTCCTGTGAAGGTGCACCCTGGGGGAAAAGAAAATTGGTAAGTGAAGCTCCTGCCATCAGCAACCAGAATGCAGCCATCGTTTGGGGCAGGGGTGCAAACTTGAACTCTCATAGTCCAAAAGCACTACATACCTTCAGGCCCAGGGAAAAAGAAGGGAAAAGCTACCCAGGCATGGGAGATGGGACTTTTTCCAGCTGAAGACAGGGGACAATGAGGTGAAACACCCTGAAAGCCAATGACCTAGTCTCCCCGAACTGATAACAAGAGAAATAACAAAATAAATGAGGCTCTAGAAAAATTCAAAGGAGAAATAATTTCCCAGATAATAACAAATGGTGACCAAAATGAAAGATATGCTTAGAGACTGTAGAACAGAAACAGACAAACAAGTAGAAGAGCTCAGGAACATGATGGAAAACATAAATGCCTAGCATAAGAAAGAAACAGAATCCATGAAGCTAATTCAAACAGATATCCAGGAGATTAAAAACTCAATTGAAAATATACATAGCAGGATGAGCCAATGTGAAGACAGAATATCAGATATAGAAGACAGGATTGCAGTTAACGACCATGAAAAGAGAGAATTCTTAAAGACTAATATTCCACCTCACCCCAGAAAGAAGGCTCCTATAAAAAAAAATCAACCAATAGCAAATGCTGGCAGGGTTGTGGGGAAAAAGGGACCCTTCTCCACTGTTGGTGGGAGTGTAGACTGGTGAAACCACTGTGGAAATCAGTACGGAGATACCTCAAAGAATTTGGATTAGAAGTCCATTTGACCCAGCTGTTCCCCTACTATCTTCCCAAAAGAATTAAAAGCATCATACCACAGTGATACATGTGCACCCATATTTATAGCAGCACAGTTGGTAATAGCTAAATCTTGAAAACAGCCCAAATACCCATCAACTGATGACTGCATAAAGAAGATGTGAGGGTTTTTCTTTTAATAAAATGGAGTACTACTCAGCTGTAAAGTATCATAAGCTAGAGACATTTATAGTTAAATGGATGCACACTGAGGCCCTACTCTTAAGTGAATTAAATAGGACACACATATGGAAATACTAAATAGTTTCCCTGGTGTGAGAAACAGAAAATGTAAGTGAAGATCAAAATGTATAATAAATAATGTGAAATAAGAAAAGGTCCAAAGGGGAAGGGGAAGGGGAGGGGGTAGGGGAAAGGAAAGAAGGGAAAAAAACTATGAGAAAAGAAGGAATAAATGGAAACAGAGTTTTTTTGTGATAGGGAGGGTGGAGGGGAGGGACGGGGAATGGGGGAAGAAATAACCAAGATATATCATGGACAGATACAAATTCCCAATGATGAATATGATCATAATATATACCTAAAATGTAACCATAAAACTAATGAAAATAAACTACAAAATTAGCCCAAGAAAACATCCTAATAACAACCCAATAATAAACAAAGAAATTAACTTAGTAATAAAGAATCTGCCAACCAATAAAAGCCCAGGACCTGATGTATTCACTGCTGAATTCTACACAACCTTTAACGATGTTATATCACCAATACTCCTCAAGCTCTTCAAAGAAATTGAAAGGGATAAAGTCCCCTCAAATTCATTTACAGCATCCAGTATCACCCTAATTCCAAAACTGGATAAAGATCAAACTAAAAAAGAAAACTACAGGCCAATCTCTCTAATGAACATAGATGCAATAATCCTCAACAAGATATCAGCAAATAGAATGCAGTACATTATCGAAGAGATGATACACAATGATCAAATGCATTTCATCCTAGAGATGAAAGGTTCAACATACATAAGTCAATAAATATAATACATCACTTAAACAGGAGCAAGGTCAAAAACCACATGATTATATCAATAGACATAGAAAAAGCTTTCAACAAAATTCAACATTCCTCCATGATAAAAACCCTGAAGAAAACAAGTAAAGAAGGACCATACTTGATATGATAAAGGCTAAAAACTAAAAGCATTCCACCTAAAATCAAGAATAAGATAAAGATTCGCACTGTTACCTCTTCTATTCAACATGGTACTTGAAACATTAGCCAGAGAAATTCAGCAAGAGAAAGAAATAAAAAGGGATAAATACAGGAAAGGAAGAACTCAAATTATCATTATTTGCACATGACACGATACTTCACCTACATGACCCAAAGCACTTCACCAGAAAACTCTGAGAATTAATAACCAATTCAGCAACATAACAGGACACAAGATCAATACACAAAAACAATTAGCATTAGGGTACACCAATAATGAACAGGATGAGAAGGAAATGATGAAAGCAATATCATTCCCAGTAGCTTCAAGAAAACTGAAATACATAAGAATTAACCTAAACAAAGAAGTGAAAGACCTCTACAGAGAAAAGTACAGTACTTTGCAAAAGGAGTTTGAAGAGGACATCAGAAAATAGAAAGATATCCCCTACTCCTGGGTAAAAAGAACAAATATTGTCAAAATGGTCATAGTGACAAAGCTGTTATACAGACTCAATCCAGGAGCAACCAAAATAACAACAGCAAACTTTACAGAACTAGAGAAAATAATCCTAAAATTCATATGGAACCAGGAGGGACCCAGAATAGCAAAAGTAATTTTGGACAATAAGAGCAAAGCATGTGGCACAGCAATACCTGACTTTAAGCTGCACTACACAGTGGTGATAAAAAATGGCATTGTACTGGAACAAAAACAGGCACATGGATCAATGGAACATACCTGAGAACACAGGAATCTCCTCAGACATATTCAACTGTTTGATTTTTTACAAAGGGCCCCAAAGCATATGTTAGAGAAACGATAGCCTATTCAACAATTGGTGTTGGGAAAACTGGTTATCTGTAGAAGAATGAAACTGGACCCTTATCTCTCACCTCATACTAAATCAAAAATCAAAATGGATTAAAAATCTAAACAAAATAGAAACATTAAACCTTATGGAAGACAAAAATAGGATAAAACACTTCAAGACATAGGTGTAGAAAAGAATTTTCTAAACAGAACCTCAGTTGCACAAGAAATACCAGGAAGAATCAACAAATGGAATTATAACAGACTAAAAAGCTTCTGTATAACAAAAGAATCAATCAGTAGAGTGAAGAGACAAGCTACAGAATGATAAAAGAAATTTTCCAGCTACTCCTCAGACAGAGGTCTAATATCTAAAATATACAAGGAACTAAAAAAATTAAACCATCTAAAATTACAGATCCAGTCACGAAATGGGCAAAAGAAATGAACAGACACTTCACTGAGGAAAAAAATACAAATGGTTAACAAATACATGAAAAATTCGTTCAACATCTCTGGCCATTAGAGAAATGCAAATTAAAACAATGCTAAGATTCCATCTTACCCCAGAAAAATGGCAATCATTAGGAAAATAACAACAGCAAATGCTGGTGTGGCTATGGTGAAAAAGGAGTCCTCCTGCATTGTTGGTGGGAATGCAAAGTAGTATAACTATTATGGAGATTTCTCAAAAAACTGAAATTAGAAATTCCATATGACCCAGCTATCACCCTGCTAGTTATCTTCTTCAAAGACCTTACAATACTGTACTATAGAGATGCATGCATACCAATGTTTATAGCAGCACAATTTGTAGTAGCTAAATCCTGAAAGCAGCCTGTATATCCACCAACAGATGATTGGATAATGAAAATGTGGTATCTGTATATAATGAAACACTACTCAACTATAAAGAGTGACATATTTGAGACATTTGTAGAAAAGTGAAGGCACTTGGAAAATATAATGTTTAGTGAAATAAGCCTGACACACAAACTTAAGTACCATATGGTATCTCTCATTTAAATAAGGCAAAGCATAAACAAAAAAAATGATAAAGTCTGGATAGAAAGGGACAAGGGGACAGATCTCTCGCAATGGGGAAGTGATCCAAGGGAACAAGGGCGAGTGGTGAGGAGGAGGGAAAGGGGAAATGAGAGGAATAAAGATGTGCCACGCACAGGAACTTAATATCCCCAATTAGTGTATCATTGTAGGCAATAACATGAGCTAAGACAAATAATATCAACAAATATGAAAAAAGGGATATGGGAACCAGAGGAAGAGTGAAGGGGGAGAGAAGGGGAAGAGGATTAAAAAAAAGAAACAATCTGGCCCGGGGGGATTTAGCTCAGTGTTTCTGCCGCCTGCTTTGCAAGCACAAGGTCCTGAGTTCGATCCCTGGTATCAAAAAGAAAATAAACAAGCTATAATATGTACATGTAAGCACTCTCTAAGATTATTGTAAACTGCATGAATTGCAAGCATGCACTAATAAAATAAAAATTATATTAAAAAGGAAGAAAAAACCCTAATTTTAGAAACAAAGCAAATTAATTAGACATTAGAACCAAGAGAGTAGGATATACTCTGTATGTCCCCACTAAGAAAATATATTTATTTATGTCTTTTTTATTTTGCAAGATCACTTCTACAAATCTTCATGATTCAGTAGTCATGACTGTTTAGTCCTTTATATAGTGTCTGAAGAAGAAGAAAATGTGAAAGAGGGAAAATATTTAGAGATAAAGAAAACAAAAGGCTGGTTCATAGAAGCAGAGAAAAATTGAAGTATATAACTCAACATATGAGCACCAGTAGTGATGTTGTTCTAGTTCTTTAAAAAAATGGAAGTTTCTTTCTCTTTTAATGTGGCTGATTATATTGAGACTGTTGGATCACACCCAGTTCCTAATGTCCTTTCTGCTACATCCTGTTCTCCTCTGACTTACAGTGTTTTCTTCTTCAATCTGGTCAACTGTAAAGACAAATTGAAGTACATTGAATGTGAGAACAGTTTATTTGAGCCAAAATGAGGATATCCACCTGTGGAGAAAAACAAAAGTTCTCATTGTGCAGGGTACATGTTTCCCAAATGGCATCTGAGGGGTCTTGTTTAATAGATTAAATAAAAAGAAAGAGCAAGATGCAAGGTATAGTGAACTAGTTGTTATAATTGCATTGGTTGGAAAGAACAACAGGTCATTGATTGGTCATCTGTCACTCATGTTACATTTCAGGTAAGAATTATAAAAGGCAGGAACAAGGCTTTCTGCAAGTTATTTATTACTCTAAAGGCATAAATGTATCTGCCAGAAGTTGTGTTGTTAAAGTTTAAATTAACTAGATTTGGAATCCAGGAGGGTGTGACAACTGTCTCACAATGCATGTTAGTCAGTCCTCATAAGCATTTGCAAACCTTTTTTTCTTTTATTTACATCTTCAGTTCCATTCCTCTAAAAACAGTTATTCTCCATTGCCTGAATAGGTTAAGAACTATGTGACATTTTAAATAAATTTTTAATCACTATTTTTAAAGACTTTTCTGGAAAGGAAATGTGAGTGTGATGATAGTAATTGTTGCAGCTGTTGTTCATTTAATTTTAATTTTTATATCTGAAGTAATTGGTAAAACTACTTTTTGAGAGCTCTTGTATGCTGAACAATTAACACAGTGGTTTTGGTCCTAGAACAATCTTGAGAGAGGCTTTTCAGGTTCAAACACTGAGATAAATAGAAAAGTAACAGACTTTCTGAAAGAAAAAACGAATGGGGTGTGTTTAATTCCACAGTGCAGATTTCTAGGTGAAAGACATCTTAATGAGTGTTTGTTCTTTTTTCTTCTTCTGTGATCCTAGAGCTTCAGGAGAATAATGAAAACCAAGACTCCAGCTTTTTGGGAGAAAGTGTTTCTGAGTAGTATCTCCTGTTTTGCCCTGCACTCATACCCTGCAGTAATGACTAGTTAGAGCAGAGGAAATGCCTGCTGCTTTGCCTGGAATCCTGCACAGAGAAGCATTTACTTCTCCCTGAAAATGAAAGAAGGGCTCTAGAGTAATCAGATTTGCTTTGGCAATCAAGCCAGAAAGGCTTCAGGATTGGTTAATCCTCATGCCCCAGCAAGAGCAACTGGGGAGCTATTATATTAATATTTTAAAGGAATCCAGTGGACATGAAACAAAGGAAAATAATATTTCAAAACAGGGAGAGAATTCAAATATCAACTAGTGAGGACATGTCCTCTTCCTGCATTGTCCTGTTATTATAGGTATTAAAACATACAAAATCCTCTTTAAAGATTAGTGAAATTTCTAATATGTTTTAAAATAAACATAAGCCCTAGAATATTGTGAGCAGTGCTTGATGTGTGATACTGGTCAGGGTTCACAAGAACAGAATGCTGATAGGAATGTGGACTGTAAAGGCCAAGCTCAGGGGATTTCTGTTGGACAAAAGTACTCCATTGGCATTGGACAAGAGCCCATTTGTATTATGCTCTAGCAGAAAATTTGTCTACATTTTTCCCACTCCTGAGACTTTATGGAAGTCTGAGATTAAGGATGACAGAATAATAAATCGGGCAGAAAAAAATGTAAGACAGGACAATGTTCAGGCCATGACATAGGCACTGCTGAGTGCTTTTAGCCACAGTGATATCCAGGAGTAAATGGCAGAGCTGAATGATTTGAAAAGTTTGCAATATCACCAGAAATGAAGCACCTGCAAAGTTAGGGCAAAGGAGAACATGGTTCTGAAAAGATTAGCATTTAAAAGAAGCCAAGTATTTTGCACAAGGATGAGAAGTAAGATGTATGGAGGGCATCTCTGAAATTAGTAAGACTTCTCCATCCCCACTGCAGGCTCAGGCTCAAGGGTGCAAAACTGTAAATTGTTCATTTGATAAGACATTCGCTATTACACCTTATTCAGGGCTACTTAGGGAAATAGTTCTCTAATTTCAGCCATCCAGGCACTCACAAGCTTCTGCAGCCATGATCCAAGGGGGCCTGGTTATTGCTTAAGCTTGCAGCAGAACCTGGTGTCATACATGTGGTCCAGGATTTATAGGCATGCAGAATGCAAGACTTGTTGGGCAATGGAAGCATCCATGCAAATTTCCAAAAAAGACCTAGGGGGTTAAACAGTATAACAATGAGAAAGTGATGTACGTTTCTGTGACAGTAAAGTTGAAGGTACAGTGGAGATTTCCAGGAAGCTGGAGTTACCAAGAATGCAGAAAGTCTGCTGAGGAAACCACAGATGGTGAGCAGATACAGCCTAAGAGAGAGATCATGATAGCTTTAGCCAGAAAAGCCTAGGAGTGGGCTTGCCCAAGACCTTTAGTGTTCATATCTTACCACAAGTTGCCCAGGGTGTGGCATATGGAACTATACAGTTTAATGTTTGCCCTGCTGGGTTTTGTTGTTGTGGTGGTATGATTTCTTTTTATCCCCCATTTCTCCCTGTTGAAATGGTATGTTTACCCTGTGCCACTTTGTGTTTAAAGTATTTATTTTTGTTTTTGAGTTTTACAGAGGCTCATAGGTGAGAGTTTGCTTTGGGTTTCAGATAATACTTTTGACTTGGACTTTTCAGCAATGCTGAAACTGTTAAGATTTTGATGACTCTTAGAGATGGACTAAATATACTTTGCATAAGACCATGGACATGATGCTTTTTGGGGCCAGGGCTAAAATGTTATGATTTAGATCTAAAATGTCCTCCAAAAAGTCTTGTGTTCAGAGGTGAAGCTTTTATTTTATTTATTATTATTTTTTGGTACTGGGGATCGAACTCTGGTCCTTGTGCTTGTGCAGCAGGCCGCGACACCACTGAGCTAAATCCCCAGCCCCAGAAGTAGAGCTTTTAAAAGATGATTGGATCATGAGGGCACTATACTCATTAGTGGATTATTCCACTGGTGAGTTCATAGCTGACTGTGCAATTCGGAGGTAGGTCTTTGTTAGAAGAGGGGCACCACTGCAAACATAACCTGGAAGGGTGCTTTCTTATACCTGACTCCTTCCTTTTGTTTATGCTTCTTGGCTACCATACAGTGAACAGTTTTCCTTCAGCATATTATTCTGTCAAACAGTTTCTGCCTTGGAGCCAGCCAACCATGGACTGAGCCTACTGAAAATGTAAGAAAAAAATAATCTCTTCTCCTTGATGGGGTTGTTGGTTGTTTTGTATTAGTGAAGAACTATGTACACTTATTTCTTCTCCAATTTGTTATCAAACTAAGGCATCAGTAATAATAAAATACCGGAGAACAACATTAAATAAAACTCTAAATTATTGAATAAAAAGAAAAATGACAAAGGAAACACAAGCCTCCTCTTGGAAGCAAGCATATGTAGACTTTATCCAAAACATCTTATGAAATATTATTTTAAATTTTAAAAGAGAAACTTTCACAGTATCTGAATTATATTTTGATTAAAAATAGGACATAAAATGAAAATATGAGATCTTTCTCTTTTTTAAATAGAGATCACATTATGGGCTATGTTTTCTATTCCAAATTCATATTTAAGTCCTAACTTCAGTATTTCAGAATATGACTGTATATAGTTAATGATATGGGTATTGTGATTTAATATTAGGCTGCTACATAAAGGTTACTTAAACACAAGTATTGTGATATTACAATAGTTAATGTTACTACCAAGATGGCTAATTGACCAATGGGTGGGTAGTCTATACTCTGTTGATACACAGGATAAAGGGGTGATTTACATCCTGGGTGGGATCGAGCAGGATGATGTGAGATTTCATCATGATACTCAATATGGTCCATGATTTAAAGCTATGAACTTTTGATTAATTTATTGTGAAATTTTCTACTTAATATTTTCAGACCATAGTTGGCTACAGGTAATTGAAAGTGTGTAAATCAGTACTGTAGACAAAAGAGGATATTTATATTAAGGTAAAATTAGGTCACATGATTGAGCACTAATCCCATATACCTAGTGTCTTAATAAGATGAAGATACAGGAACACAATGCAGAAAGATGAGCATATGAAGATCATGTGAAGACAGCAGAAGGAGATTGCCATCTATAAGCCAAAAAAGAGTTCCTCAGAGGACACTAACTTTGTTGGCATTTTCATCTTGTTCTTTCAGCTTCCAGACCTATGAGGAAATACATTTCTGTTGTTTAAACTAACATATCTGTGGAGGCCCCAGAAATCTAATATATATGTAATCTTCATTTTAGTAGTATAAGATGATTCCTTTGTGGCCTGGTTATACAAAACAGAATATATTTTAATTCCAGACAGTCTCAGGTGTCATAAATCACTGCTTTTCTCTTTTCAGATTTTTTTTGGTCTAAATCTCTTCAAATAGTGCCATTAAGATGGAGGCTACTTGTATAACCATTAATATCCTTACTGTATTATTCTCAGTATACTTTAAATTATTTTGTGATTTCTTTGAAATTAGATGTAATGATTAGATTTTACTGTATGTTTGAATAATCTACTTAAACGGTGCCTTGTTTCTTATTCATTTTTCTTTCAATTTGCTCCTATTAACAATCACACCAGAGACAATGGGAGTACAGTATTGGCATTTGAACATAATTTAATGACTATTTTCCTCCTCCCTTGTACACAAACTCTACTTTTTCTTTTTTAGTATATATGCTGCCAAAGCAATCACTCTACTTTTAATAGTTATCAAGTTGTACAAACTTGAACGGGTTCTCAACAGTCTTGGTTTTGGCCCAATAAACAATGGAAAAGAACTGAAGTCTCCTAAGAGCATATGACCTTTAGGTAAGGAGATTTTTCTAAAATTCATCACGTGGTGATGTCTTTCAAGCAAACTCAACCAGAAGCTTTAGTTACTCAACTTCTCTTCTTTGAGAAGACAGTACACAGATCTGATCCTCATGACTTTATCTTTACTTATTTCCTATGTAAGTAAAAAAAAATGTCAAGAAATATGCTAGGCAGCTGTTCTCAGAACTTTCTGTGTGTGACTTTGAAACACGTTGGCAAGAAAATGTGTGAATATTCAAATGAATTTTCCTAGAAAGGATATGAAATCTACTTAAACATTTAAAAAAAATGAATGTAACATTTTTTTTCCCTGCTGTAAAGTATAAATGCATTGGATGGAAGTAAATCCCTATTGCAATAGCTACTTATGAGGGATTCATAAATAATCATTATATTTTTAAAATTTACATAGTAAACAGTTTTCTTCTGTCTCATAAATTTAGGCATTGTCATAGAGACTGGTGATGTAGTTGCCAAGAAGCTCAAATAGAGATGAAGTACATGACCATCTTAGTTTAAAAGGAAAGATAGACATTAAGTTATGACAAATAATCATATATTAGGAGAGCAATGATTAGTTAGTGGTTTGATGTGGTCAGAAGGGAAAGAAACCAGTTACTGAATTAAAAGGGTTTATCTTTGCCTGTGAGGTAAGTATTCCTGGGGATTGATGTCAAAGGCAGAGCCTAAATAATAGGGAGGCAAGGTCAAGATGTTCGCTTTTTCTCTTGTAAGAAGAATGCGAAATCATGAAAAGACTAAGTAAGGAGGCCCATGTTTAGGAATGCATTTTAAAAAGAGCAATACAGAAACACTGAAGAATGAAAATTGTGGGAACAAGAGGAATGAGGCTAGCAGATGATCTGGCTTTCATTACAGTCCACGCTAGTGGGTAGGATGAGTTCAATGTGGGTGTTGACAACTGGTATGTAGAAAAGAGGAAGGAGTTTGAGATACTTAAGAAACAGAGTTAAAGAATGTAGGATTGTTGAAGCCTGAGGCATAGAGATGAATCACGGGGTACTTCCATAAATAAATAAATAAATAAATTTATTTGTGTGCTGGGGATTGAACCTGGGACTTTCATACTGAACTACTTTCCTGAACTTCTTCCTATTTTTAAAAAATTTGAAACAGAGTCTTGCTAATTTGTCCAGGCTGGCTTCAAAGTGGTGATACAACTGCCTGGACCAGCCAGAGTGCTGGGATTACAGGTGTATGGCACCATGCCCAGCTTACTGCATCCAAAATTTCTGGCTTGAATAATTGAATGGCTGTGATGCCATTGATTGAAATCAAGTGTACATTGGTTGCATTTTGCTGACATTAAAATATTATATATGTATGTTAAATGTTAGTGGTCCCAAAAGTCTAAGGGCATAATTAGAAGGTATAGTAATACTTATATTTAAATATCTGTACATTTAGGTCTTATTTTCTCACTCAGAAATCCTAGTCCTTTGTGGTTATTTCTAGAAATTTTGAAAGAATTTTTTACATTTGTGTGTGTGTGTGTGTGTCTATAAAACAATATAGGATGTCTTTGGATGGTTCCATAAACAGAGAGGGACAGAGACAACAGAAAACTGTTCTTTACATAATTCACTGGGTTAAGCTAAGAAGTATAAAGTTCAGCAGGTTTAAGAGACTTGCCTGAACTCCTACAACACCCAAAGATGGTCTCAGGATATAAATCTGGGCAGTATGATATATTTTCCTGCAGTTAATCACTATGATATAATGTATTTTCACTAAGGATATCTTGCATACTAAGCAATTTTTAAAAATTATTTCATGTATCTATTGTTTTAAAAGGGAAATAAGAAAAAGAGTTTAACAAGCAGATAAATAATACAACAATGTAAACAATTTTAAGTAAATTCATAAGTTTGAATAGTCTAGTTACAATTTTAAAAGTAAGGACTAATACGCTTAATGTTTGGGACAATGCAGAATCTAAACTACACATCATTCCATTAATTTTGCTATTCATGATCTGAGAAAATGTTTTACAGTAACCATAGATGCTCTAGGATGTTTATCTTTTTGTTTTGTTTTGGTTTAAGATTTAAAACAGTTATATGTCTCTCTATGTCTATATATGTGTATAAATAAAACAGTGTCTGAAAATAACAAATGCTGAATATGTGATCATATATTAGATGCATTTTATTCTACTTGTTTTGTTGTAAGAAAATGTGGCCTATATAATTTTTTCTTTTTAGTTTTCTTTGTGTACTATGATCATATTTAGCATAAGCCCAAAAGCTAAACAAATATGGTACTTACTCTATACATAAAAGTCATCACTTCCTTTTCTTGGTATTAACAAAGATTAGCAAAAGCCAATCACAGTATGTTAAAAGATCAGTAAGGACATATATTTTCTATGACTTCTTCCCGTGAAGTGGGACACAAATCAGCTAGGAAACAGGATCAGAAGCTTTTTAAATGAAGGTAAATACCCAATTGCCACCATTAAAGGGAAAAGAATGTGTCACAGATACTTACATTATTGAACAGTACTGAAAGCCCCCTTCAAGCTGGAGACCATTAATTTGTAGCAACATAGCTTTTCCCAACAGTGCTCTGTATTTCAGGAGAGATGTGTGACCATTAACTGTGAAATGTCAACTTGACTGGATTAAGAGATGCCTAGCAGGTTAGTGCAGCATGCTTCTAGGTGTGCTTGTGGGATGTTTCCGGAGATGATTAGCATGTAGGCCAGCAAACTGAGCTGAGCAAGACCCACTCTGGTTGTGGGGATACCATTCAATAGGGTTGTAGCCTAGATGGAATAAAAGGAAAAAGAAGTTGGCCAGCACTGAACAGCTCTATTCAGCTTGAGTGGGTGCATCTTTTGCTGATACTTGCGGCCATCAGACTCCAGTTTCTTCATACCAGCCACTCTCCAGGTCTCTCCACTCTTCTGGTCCTTGATCTTGGACTAGTGCTGCATCCATGATCTCTGTTCCTTTGTGGCTTTCAGCTTGTTAGACAGAACAGCTACTGGATTCTTTGGCTCTGCAGTGCACAGGTGGCAATTGTGGACTCACCCACCTGTGATTCTGTAAGCTACCTAATAAATCCCCTTCCATAATTATACGTACACACTACATCTCACACACACACACACACACACACACACACACACACTCATCCTATTGATTCTGTGCCTCTAGAAAACTTCAACCAATGCAAGATGTGAATACTTAGGAGAAGTAGGAGTAAAAAAACCAAAAAGGTTAATAAATTAATAGCATGAGGATAAGTGTTGAAGAGATGGATAGACAAGACAATGAACCCAACTCTGGAAGATTAGGGATTATGATGAAATGTAAGAGAACTGTGGAGGAGACCTAGAAAACTGAAAGAAATGAAGCTGGAGTCATAGACTGGAATATTGGTATGTAGTGGTTTAAAAGTGAAGTAGGCCTGGGTCAGCAGGATTGGAGTTTTCTGTATTAGATAGGGCATTGGGAAAGACAAGACAGAAGATACAAGGAATGGCAGAATTAATTCAGTAATCAAATGAAAAATATTATTATATAACAGCTTTGTACCAGGCTTCTTTCTAAAAATCTGGTATGAAGCAGAATCCCTCAGTGGGCTCTAAGAATAATAACTTTGAGAATGACATGCATTTTGAGAACTAACCAAAACAAGTAAGAAGCTACAGATATCAGGATAGTATATGTTAACTCTCTTGTAAGGAAAGCAAAAACACCACCTCAAAACTAAATAAGAAAATTATATATCTAAGATGAGGAATGATTTGAGCTTGCAAGATAGTCCTATTGATCCTGATATCAGGAGCACTCTTATTTGGATAGCACCGGAGAATCTAAAAGGGGGGAAAAAACTATCTTCATTACATTACTTTATAATGAATAATATTTACACATTCATAATAATTTAAATAGTGCTCTATTGGCATTCATCTTTTAATTAACCTGAAGCAAAGTATGGTGCATATTCTAATTATAAAAGATGAAGTAAAGTTTATTTGCACTGACAATATAGAAAATTATAATTACAGAAAGTATGAGATGGAGAAGGAAAAATCTTAGTTTTAATAATTCTTGGGAAAGCAAAACATTCCATCAACAAAAGACAATTCCTCCATACATCCTCCTGTACCACTATAGGCAAGAGAATACATTGATTAATGAGTAGATATTAGAGATTTTTGTGCATGTAACCATAGCATGAAAAGTCCTTCAAATTCTGAGTAGAATTACATGTAAATCTGTAAGGAAAGTAAAAAGAGAAAACAATTAAAACTTGTCTTATCTCCTTGAGAGATGAGAAAATTCACCTTTTTCTTGTGTGATTTATAAGACTCCTCAACCCCTTGAAGTTATATTTTTACAATTCCTAGGATTAGAAGATTCACAAACTCGTAAGATTGCCAGGTTTGGGTTTTTACCAGGCTTCTTATGCTTTTTAAAGGAGATACCCTAAGAAAACAGACTCTGACTTTCTTTTTACTAAACATTTATTATGCAAGTGTGAAACCTTGATCATTTTATCAGTATGGAGAGCATCATCTTGCAGAATGAGAAATCAAAGGATATCATCCATGCTTCATTGTACAAAAAATTGAAATGGAAGTGTCTTTTATTATATATTATGAAGTTACTGGTAGTAAAAATAATACCATAACTAAAAAAATTGAGGAGAGGTGGTGTCTTAGTCTATTTGGGCAATTATGACAAGGTACTTTAAACTAGGATGCTTATAAATAATATAAATTAATTTCTTACAGTTCTGGGAGTTGGGAAGTCCAAGATCACAGCACTAGCAGATTCAATGTCTGTGGAGAAATTTCTCTCTGCTTCCAAGATGAGCTTTCTTGCTACTTTCACTTAGGCTAGAAGGAATGAATACTTTGTCCTTACATGGCAGAAGGGGCTAGAAAGCTGCCTTGAGTCTCTTTTATTAGGGCATTAATGTCACTCATGAGGGAGACTCCTAGTTGTCTTTCAAAGAGCTTACATAATAATGTCACCTTGAGTATTAGACTTCAACATATGATTTTGGTGGAACACATAAATCCAAACTATAGCAGGTGGTGGAGTTGTGTGAAATAAATCCTTGTCTCTCATAGGTGAAAATCAATATATATAGTCTAACGGTGGCAATTAGCGAAGTAGATGTATGTATAAGCATGTTCATTAGCAGGGTAATGGTAACCTATAGGGGAACTTAATACAGAAATGCTAGAATGTTAGAGCTTTTATAATTATGATTATATGGGGAAAGATAGAGCTGTTTATTATAATTTCAATTGTTTTATAATGTTTAAAAAAGTGAATGTTAATATTAGGCCATTTTTTAAAAAGAAATACTTGAAAATATGGAAGCCAGTGCTCCCCGGTCAAACAAGTAAAAACATAAATGGAATATGGTTTGACCCATTCTTTTCTAATTAACTAAAAATTTCTATAGCTTTTAAGTGGAATCTTAGTAATTCAAATTCTATGTTATATAACTTAGTGATTACCAAAGTATTCACAGATGTTCTGAGATATAGGATATTTTTCTGTTGCTTATAAAGTTTTAAAATTAAGTTACTTGCTTTGTACTATTTGTCATATATATACACATATATATATTTCCTCCCCATTTTCTGAATTATGACAATGGTATTTTATATGGAGAAAGAATAAAATTTGAATTATCCCTATCCTTATAAGTGAGGCAGATAACGGAAAAATAAGAAGTAAAGAAAAATTTCAGATGACATATTTTCTAGCCAATGAAAAATGAAAGGTTATTGCCTGTGCTTGAAGGAAGTGAGAGTAAGTCATTCTGTCAGAGGTGATTTTATATAATCTGCATCCATCTTCTCTCTCTCCCTCTAGCTCTTTCTCCATGCATTAACCAGTACGCACACCTTTATACCCTTAGCGACTGTAAAAAATTTCCTCACACAATCGCTGTTGAGCAACATTTTTTTGTGTGTGATTTTAAAAGCAATAGTAATGTATTCAGCAATTCCTTCCTTTTAATGAAAAATTTCCAGCAGTTTGTCAATGTCAGACAGACTGCATCAGACACACTATTTAACAAATGTATCACATAGAAAAGTTGTCTAGCTCAGTCTCCCCAGAAACCAAGGAGAAAAAAACTAACAATTTTCTGGAAATTGTAGTTAGTTTCAGTAAATGTCTATATATTTTCTTCTGCCTCCAAAAACTCATCATATGTCTATAGTCCTAATATTTCCTGTCATTTAATTGTCAGCCAGATATATTTTTCAGAAGAGACAACTTCTACCAAGATTTAATTAATACAACAGACATGAGAACCTGCCATGGGAAGACAGCATTTTTGAAATCATTGTGGTGAATAGATGTAAGAACATTTAATTTTTGCTCTCAAATTGTTTATACAACTCAGGTAGTAAGGGATTTAATTAACTGTAATGAAGTATAAGATGCTGTACATTTTGGAATAAAAGGGATACTGCAATAATATGGATGGTAGGGGTAGAGATAAGTGAATTAGAGGCTTCCTGAGAGGAGACTGTACTGCACAGAGCCTTTCTGGCTCAGATAGAGATTGATGAAAGAGACTTCCCAGGTGAAAGAAATAGAGTGTCCATAAAGGTATAATGATAAGGAGTGTTTGTGGGAAAATTAGCACTCTAGCGTTTAAGGTTTGAGGAAGAAGCATGAGTTCATGAAACGGAAGACAAGGTCAGCAGGTGAAAGTCTGCTTGTGGAAATCCTTTATATTTACACCCTTAGACTTGATTAACCAGGCCCTGTCAGGGTGTTTGTGTTGGTTACTTTTCTCTCATTACTGAGATAAAATACCTGACATCCAAAGTTAAAGGGGGAAGGGTTTATTTGGCTTACAGTTTGTAGAGGTTTCAGTCCATGATCGGCTGGCTCCAAGGTGGAATGGATGGCAGATAGGCAACACAGGGGAAAACAACTTGGCACCCACAAGGTAGCAAAAGCAACAAGGGAGTTTAACAGTGTCTTTCTGCTCTTTTCATCTTATTCAGACTACCAGGATTAGGGTGGTGCCAAACCAATCACTCACATGTAGTGGTTTAGTAATCACACGACTTTAATCCTAGCATTACACATCCCAGATTTAGCTACTTCAAAAAGACTGCATGAGGCTTTAGGGGGATATGTAGACACAAGCCACAACAGTTTTGAATAGGAGACTAACACAAAAAGAAGGGAAAAGGATATCAATGGAGAAGTATTAAGGGAAGAATGGGCAAAGTAAGTGTTTGAAGTTTTTCTTAGTACAAGTTTGCAGTGCATAATGATTACATTCATCAGGGATAGTTGGTAAATGTACATAACATATCCTAACTCTTTTTTAAAACTTTCACTTGTTGCTTTTTGTTCTCCTAAATCCATGCCAAGAAAGCAGATTTCAAAGTTGTGCCATCGTAAGCTATAAGGTGAGTTGTGTGAATTTTACTTTCTATACCTTTTAAGTGGAATCAGAAGAAAAACATAACCAATTTTGCTTTCTGCACATGCTTTGTGCATTCTGATTTACTTTTGGCTACTGCTCACCTCTTTTGAACATCATGCTGGCAGATTGGCCCAGCCAGCATATGACATTTCTGCTTGGCTACTTAGTGGTTTCAAAAAACCCAAATCTTTCTTTACTTTATAGTATTGCCTCATCATGTTCTTTGGGCAGGCTCTAAAAGCATCCTCAGTTAAAAAAACAACAACATGATCTGTAATCAGTGGAACAAAAAAGTTAAGAATTAATCTTTGTGAGTTGCGCGGAGCACACGCTGAATCAGCCTGCTGCAGACAGGCAGGTCTGTGCATGCCCTACCGAGGTCCTGAGTCACGCGGAAGATGCTGAATCATCCCACTGGAGACACGCAGCCACCTGATTCCACACTACAAAGACGCAGAGGACACCAGACCACCAGACCAAGGTACTGAGTCCCATTGTTCCCGGCCCAGAGGTAGGGGCTTCTGAGCTGTCGTCCCACTGCTCCCGGTCCAGAGGAAGGGGCTTCCTGGTCACCATCCCTCCTGCTGCTCCCAGCCCGGAGGAAAGGGCTTTTGGGCCACCTTCTGTCCCGCTGCTCCTGGCCCAGAGGAAGGGGATTCTGAGCCACAATCCCACTGCTCCTGGTCCAGAGGAAGGGGTTCCCCAGCCACCATCCCTCCTGCTGCTCCCAGCCCACAGGAAAGGGCTTTTGGGTCACCATCCCTACCGCTGCTCATGGCCTCTGTCCCACCTGACCCAGCTCAGAAGAGGTAAATTTCATAAACATGTGGAAATTGAACAACACACTTCTGAATAATCAATGGGTCACGGAGGAAATTAAAGAAGAAATCAGACAGTTCCTTCAATTAAATGACAATGACAATACAACATATC
>NW_004624744.1:2674679-2689485 GCF_000247695.1 Heterocephalus glaber
AAAAAAAAGAATTAATCTTTGTTTTACATAGCTGGAAGATCATGTGTTCAATTTTAATTTCAGAAAAACACTTAAAAGGGGGGAGTTGATGGTTTTTTTGTTTCACTGATTTACATACTATTCTTCAGGGGCAATTGGAACAATAATCTGTTATTTACTTTTTTTCAATTACGATATCCATTGCAAAGTAAATGAGAAAGAGAATCAGAAATTGGATTTTAATAAAATGGATCACAATTATAATAGTAATTAGCTGATTTGTAATTAAGGATCTGTTAATATTTCAGTATCTGTAGTTGGGATTGGCCCTTAAAATCATGTGAGATAAAAATTGAAGAAATAAGTTTTCAGGTCAGGAGAGCTTTTGGAGAAAAATCAGTTACTTTAACTTAGTATTTTGGTACAAATTTTTAAAGAGGTGGTTCTAATAGGACTATTGAGAAGGAAATTGAGTGCTTTTTCATTTTCAAAGAAGTGCTATTAAAAGTTGTGGTATTTCAGCTTTTCATGTCCTTTGCATGTGAGTAGATGCCTTCTGTGAAAATGTTTTTTGGCTCAGCATTTACTCTGTAGATTATTAATAAGCATTGAAAATTTGTTATAAAAATAAAACTATCTTTCCTTGCAACATGGAACTGAATTTCTATTTTCTTTTAAACGAAATTTGTGGTAGGGAGAGAGTAAGATAAATTATAATGGTGTCATTGTGCTAATTAAAATATCTCTCATAAAGACAACAAGCTGAGTATGATAATTTAAAAAACATTTCTGTTACATGTTATCTTTGCTTTATGATTTTAAAATTGGCCTTTAAGTTTACATGGGCATATTCGATGTGAAATATTGAGACATCATTATCCAATCAGACTTATTTATCTAATTTTGTTTAACTAAAACATTGGAACAAGTAAATAATTGATGCTAATAAAATTTATAAAAGAAAATTTTTCATGTTTGTGTGACAGTTAAGGGCATCTGCTACTTTTCCCTGTTATTGATTAATATATTTTGTCTACCCAGTATTATTTAGCAAAGAAAGTATTATTTTTGACCCGTAAGAGGAGGAAACTGAAAGCAAAGAAAATTAGGTGACTGTGTCACTATATCAAGGTTGAGCTTATAAATCAGATCATTAAATTTTTGGTCATTACCTTTGTTATAAGCAATTCTGACTCTATTAAATCTAACATATAGAGCAACATGTCATAATATTTTGGACACTGTATTTGGAAAAAAGCAGAATAAATCAAGATAGCAAGTTTTGAAATAAAGCATGTTTTAATGATGTGAACCTTGAGAATAATTATATAGCAATGCTTCATTGTATTTATGATAATAACAGCATATTGGTAAATAAAGCAATTATTCGAGCTTTGAGATTTAACTGGAACCACGTTTGTGTATGCATATATATTTGAAGCATATCATAAATTGCAACTATCATCAATTTATGCATTTATGTATTTAATTCTTCATCTATCATCCACTGAGTTTTGATATGTCTTGCTTCAGGCAGTTTGGTGGGGCAGGGAACATTGATTTCTCGTGGTTTACTATTAGTGTCTCCTACAGGCCTTTGTAAGTAAATATTTGTTGAATTAGATATTTGTTGAATTAATTGTGGTAGTAAATCTTTAGTCAGAGTGGAGAGAGCCCCTTGATCTTCTTTTCTCCCTTAATCTTATGCTCATGTTCTCCCTTTCTACATTTCATAATGCAGTTGCGAGGGGACTTTAATAGGGTAAGTCAGCCTACAAAATGGCTTTGAAACCACATGCTCTAATATTTCCTATTAGGAAATTTAAAATTGGACAGAGAAACAGTTGCTCCCATACTCGAAGGCCTAGCCAGACCTTCTCTGCCATTTCCTCCACTGCTTGTTAATTAGTCCAGATCCATTTTAAAAATGGGCTTAATATTTGACATTCTTCACCAGTTCACATTCATATTCTGAAAGAGTCCCAGTATCACTCAAACATGCATATACAAGTCTTTCAGTCCATATGTTCATTCTTCATGGGGTATGTATTCCATTACTTGCAATAGAAAAGTAGAAAATATATAAATCTCTTATATAAAGTCCTTAGCCAGAAACAATTCTATCTCCATGGAGTTTCATAAATCTTTCCAATTTATAAGGAGGAACTACAGAATACTCTAGTGCTGTTTTCAAAGAAATCCTTTATCTCTTTCTGGATATTTCTTTTCAATTCTTTTAAACATTTCCAGAAGGCACAATGTTCCCAATCACTAGGCTTTAGATGTTACAACTGAATTTACAAATAGAATATGTGTCCTATTCTTTGAAATATGTAAAGGTACTATCATCAACAAAGAGAAAATAAAGACATGTACAGCCTGATTTTTCCCTTCAGTCTTGAATAAGTTTTAAGAAACTCCATGGTCAAGAGGAGATTGCTTAAGTTCTGTGAAAAGGATGCCTATAAATATTAGAAAGGGGGTAATAAAGAAGATTGACTTTCTATCTTGGCTAAGAGTGTATTGTGACAAATAAAATATTCTTAGAATAAAGGATACAATGGAACAAGCTGAACTGGATGGGATACAGACTTGCAAGTGATCAAACATGCAATAAACATTCAATAAATGAATGAAAGAGAAAGCAAAAGTACTAATGTGCCATCTCACTTTGACTTTCCTTTCTCTTTTCTGCCACCTCCTCAAACATTGTTCTGATCCAATTGTAATCAAACATGTGAAAACACTTTAAACACTTTTTTAAAGAAACCTCACTTTTCTTAAATATTCTTTAAGTTTCAATCACACATGTGTTTGCCTTTCTGATGAAAGAAGTTTGTGTTTACTGTTGGTTTGCACAACATTAGCTTTTAAGAGAAGTGTGAGCATATTTCAAGCTGTGACAGTGTAGTTAAACTTGAGAACTTTAATTTGTAAAGAAAAACCTCTGTTTTTAAGAAAAAGAAATAATTATTTTATTTTTATAAAAATAAATGGTATCTATGATCTTAACATACAGCTAGAAAAATAATATATTTATTTATTTGCTTGAATTGAAAATTAAAAGCAAACATCAGGTGGATAAATGACATAATTCTTCCTTTCTGTTAGCACAGTGGGGTAGATTAGAGTCTGGGTTCTAATAAAATATAAGGTGAATAAAAATGTCCATTGTAGGGCCAGGGATTTAGCTCAGTGGTTCCGCCTTCTGCCTTCCAAGTGCAAGGTCCTGAGTTCGATCCCCAGCACCAAAAAAAAAAAAAGTGTCCATTGTAGCCAGGCTTCTATCACCATGGCTTGGATGTCAAATGTCTTCCAAAGGCCCACCTAAAAGCTTTGACTCTACAGTGAATGGTGTTATTGGAAGGTGGCAGGAACTTTAAGAAGTGGGGCCTAATGTGGTCCTTAGGTAAATAGGATCATGCCCTTGCAGGACCGTGGAACTCCAGCCCTCTTCTCACTCACTTGTTTGTTTCCTGGCCCTGAGATGAGATGTTTTGGTCCACCATAATGTGCTGCCTCACCACAGGCACAGAGCAGTGAGGCGACCTGATCATTGACTGGGATGTTCGAAAATATGAGCCAATAAACATTTTCTCTTTATAAATTCATTACCTCAGGTCTTTTGTTATAGTGATGCAAAGCTCTCTAACACAACCATGAATGAGGAGTGAAACTCTATCCTTAAAGTGTCATTATCACTAACAACTTGAAAACTGAGGAAGACCACAAAAAGGAACTTGTGGTATCAAACTAATTTGATTAAGCTCCAGATGGAATACATTTATGAAAACAATTTCAGCAAAAGTGGTAAAAATATTAAATCTTGTTGGAAGTTTAAAAAATAACTTCTTACATACTTTTTAATATTTAGAACAAAAACATGATAGTATTTTATATATATTTATATATTTATGTGTGTTAAGTTTAAAACATGTTTATCTTTCTACCTCACTTATTTCTCCTTACTCATGCTTGCCATGTTTCTATAAGGTCATCATGAACACTGCACTAGTAAACATGGAACCATTTCTCTTAGGAAAAATCCTGAGTAATAACATTTTTGCCCACTGATTAGAATATAACCTTGTTTTTAGTGATGTGTTTGAAGATACCTTGTCATACATATGAATGACAAGGCATTCAAATATATGTACATATATATTCAGATGATATAGATACGTATATCAATAAATTCATGGCACTTAATCCTAAATACAAATTACTTGGCACACATTTTCTATGTATGTCACTTCACAATCTTTTTTTTTAGGGCACTAGACAGCACTTTAGTACTAGGCTAAGGAAACATCTAAAATGACTAAATCACTAATAAAAAGAACAAAAATGTGAAGAACATGAGATTAAGTATACCACAGAAAGACATTTCTTTACAGTATTGGAATTGAAACAGAAAGGCAAAATGTTGCCTTATTCCAGTTTAACTGAGAGAGGGATTGGTATGTGTGACCATTAATCATGATATGTCAGCTTGACTAGATTAAGAAATGCCTAGCAGACTAATAAAATGCACTTCTGAGTCTTTGAGGTATTTCCAGAGACAACTGGCATGTAGGCCAGCAGGCTGAAGGGGGAAAGACCCACACTGATTGTGGGTAATACCAATAGACTTATAGCTTGGATGGAATAAATAGAGAAAAAAGAGGAAGTTGGTACACATTTGAAAAGCACCATTCTGCTTGAGTGGGTGCATATTTTGATACTGCCATCCCTGTGAAATCAGACTCCTGTTTCTTCAGTCTTTCAACACAGATTCATACCAGCGATTCTCAGAGACCCCCCAAGTCTTTGGTCTTGGCCTGGTGATTCTTCTTTGACCTCTTTTGTTTTGCAGGTTCCAAGCTCTTGGACTCAGCAGCTGCTGGATTCTCTCACTCTTCAGTGTGCTCATGGCCATCGTGGACTTTCCTGCTTCTGATCCTGTAAGTCTACCTAATAAATCCCCTTGCACTTCTCTCTCTCTCTCTTGCTCTCTCTCTTTCTCTCTCTCTCCCACACACACACCCTTCTCTCTTTCTCTCTCTCCCTATTGATTCTGATTCTGTAGAGAACCTTAACCAATACACAGGTGATATGCATATGCACAAAAATGACTGCAAAATACTAGGTGTAGTGAGTTAGAGTTGACAGATACATCTTAGGTCCTAAGTAAATTCATATGTATGAAACCCACAAATATGGAGGATTGACTTCTGTCTGTCTCTGTGTATGTATTTATTTCTAGGTTTATTCACTTTTCAATGGTAATTTTCAGTCAAAAATTATTTTGTTACAATGAAATAAATAGCAAATTTCAGACGTATTTTCTATGGGTTTTGAAAAATTCAGTGCCTGTATTGGTCAGCTTTCCCAACACTGGGAAGAAGTACCTGACACCAACAACCTAAAGAAGGTGAAATTTATTTTGAGTTAATAGTTTCAGAGGTTTCAGTCCATGGTTACCTGATTCCATTGCTGTGACCCTGAGGTAAGGCAACAAATTATGGCAAAAATGTGTGGGGAAGCAGAGTTGCTCATTTTGTGGTGGTCAGGCAGCAGAGCATGAGGAAGAGCACTGGTAAGAGATTTATCCTCCAAAGTCTCATCATCAGTGACCCCAGTGTCCCCCCACTCCAACTAGGGCCACATTCAGCAAGTGTAATACTCCATGACCCAATCACTTTTCCAAGAGTCTCTTAATCTACTCAAATAAGTGATAAGTTTAACTAGAACAATGTCCTACATCCACTCCCACATTTCCATTCAGAACAATTCTACTTACCCAAAAGTTCCCTCATGGTACCATGAATAGACAGTTCCTCTTCCTACATCACAGCCCCTAGAAACCACTCATCTGTTTTCTGCACCTATAGTTTTATCTTTCTAGAATGTTATATAAGTGCAATCATATAGCCTCCAGCCTTTTGGGTATGGATGGTTTCCTTCACCTAGGAGACACAATTGGTATTTATCTGTATTTTATGGTGTACGTCAATCATTATTTTACTATTATCTGGATTTTATTTTACTTTTTAAAGATTTTTATTAGTACATATTTGCAGTACATAATGATTACATTCATTGTGGGAAATTGTTACATGTACGTAACATATCTCAATTCTTTTCTTCCTCCTTTTCTGTCCACCATCCTCCTTTATTATTATTATTTTTTTAAAACAGGATCTCTCTATGAAGTTCAGGCTGGCTTTGCATTCACTATTTAGCCCAGGCTGGCCTTGAACTTGTGGTGATCTTGCTGTCTCAGACTCCCATGTGCTGCAATTACAGGTGTGTATCACCACACCTGGCTCCACCCCATTTTTTGCCAGCATCAGATTCATTTATTTATTCTGAAAATCCTTATAAAATTAATTATCATACATACCATTAACAACCAGACTCAATCTTTTTTGTTTATTACTGAAAATTATTCAATCAAATGGCGATACCACAGTTTGTTTCTTCATGTACTTGTTAAAGAATACAAAAATTCCTTTCAGCTTTTGGAAATTGTACTAAAAATTGCTTTAGATAGTCATATACAAGTTTGTGTATGAACTAAAATTCATTTATCTTAGATATATAAGTAGAAGTGAAATTATTGTTTTATTTTGCATTTTCATGAGTAATGAATAGTTTCAGTTGCTGAAAGTTGATACAAGTGCTTAGCATTATCAGTCTTATTTTATTATAATTTTACAAATTGTAGCCATTTTATTGAGTCCTTTGTGTTAACTTACTGTGATTTGAATTTGAATTTTCCTAATAGTATTAATTTTCTTTTCATAGACTTATTTGTCTTTTATGTGACTGTTTTTGGTAGTTTTCAAATATTCTCATTTTTTTTAAACATATGGTTTTTCTCTTTACTTTTGAATTTGAATGTTCTTTATATGTTCTAGATATGATTGTTTTGTGAAGTGTGTAGCTTTTCTTTTCATTGTCTATCAGAAAATAATTTTCTGAATTTGATGACATCTAATTTATCAATTGTTTCTTTTATAGATTTTCCTTTTGGTGTTGTATCTAGTAACTTTTTCGTTAACCTGGTACTACAAACTCCTTTGCCTATACTTTCTATCAGAAATGTTATAGTTCTCCCTTGTAAATTTAAGTGTGTGAGTTATTTCCAGTTGATTTTTGTGTAAGATATGAAATAAGGGTCAAGTTTGATAATTTGTATTAAAGGCAATCCAATTGTGCCAACACTGCTTGTTAAAACCACTTGTTAAAAAGCTTACCCTTTCTCTAACAAATTATTTTTTGTGTCTTTGTCACAATTTAGCTAACCATCTATTTATGTTGGCCTATGGTAATTATGACTCTATTCTGGGCCATTGATCTGATTGTCTATTGTTACACCAATACCTTCCTGTCTTAATTACTCTAGCTTGATAATATATTTTTCAATAAAGAAGAGAGGTACTCCTCTTAGGGAAGAGATTCAAAGACTTTGGCAACATATTTTAGACTACCATAGTCATCTTTTTCATTTTTAATATAAGCATGTTGATGGCATAAATTTTCCTCAAGTACTGCTTTAGCATGAATAACTTTCTCTGTCCTTTTCCTGATGTCAATACAGCTACTATTTTAACTTGGGTTTTTTTGTTCACACTTCTTGCCACCATTTTATTTTTTAAGTATATAAATCAATTTTTGAGATATTACATAGTGTACTTGGATCTTGATTTAGTCAGTCTGATACTCTCTGAATTTGAATTGTACTTTGGCCATTTTCATTAAACACAATTATTAGTATGCTTGAGTTTATATTTACCATTTCATTTTTGTTTCAATTTCATTCACCTGTTTTCATCCTGTTTCCCCATTGTGGAGGAAGCATGTAGAGTTCTTTGATAGTTGATTTGTTCTAGTCTACAGTTGTAATAATTAAGAATTTGGTTGTAGTAGGGTTCTTCCATATTTGCCTACACCAGAATGGTTTTCCATTATATTAAGTTATATTTTATTTTAAAATTAATGCTTTCATTTGAATTTTCTTACTTCTTGGCTTTTTTATAATAAATAAAATAATTCAGGTGACAGAGCAATACATAACCCTACAAGAGCCCACAAAACTTCCCTAGTACTATAAAGGTCATACTTAAAAGTTTGATATCACAATTTTATTTTATTTGGGGCTAGACCATGAACCCAGGGCCTGAGTACATACTTTATCATTGAGCTACACTCCAGCCTTCAACTCTAATAAATGCTGACTTAGTAAAAATCAAATTTGTTTAATTTTGAAACAAAGATTCTATTTTTAATGATAGAATGCTCACAGACGGGATCTAGTGTGGTTCAGCAGATGGTAAGATGAAAGTAAATGTATTTGAGATACGGTGAAAATAAAGATCTACATCTCATAGTCCTTTACAAAGGTATGGCTTCTGTTATTTTCATATAGTTATAAATGCAATTGTTTATATAAAAAATACTAAATGAGTGCTTCTAACTAAGCAGTTGTGTTTTATTTCACTACTTTCTTAGTGGGCAAAAGTATGAGAGTGTTAGAATAGTTTTCTAAAAGTGCCTGTTTGATGAACACTGGAAGTATGAATAGATAGGTACTCTGGGGTATTATTCCACTAATAGGTCCTACAATATTTTGTGTTTTGTTTTGTTTTGTTTTGGTTTGGTTTGGTTTGGTTTTAGGAATCACTATGCTATGATTTTGATACTCTCTAAACTTCATGTTAAAACTTAATCATTAATGAAATAGTGTTGAGAGGTGAGTTGCAGGATGTGATTAGGTCATGAGAGTACCTCCTTCATGAATGAATTAGTGCTGGTATAAAAGGTCTTGGATCATCTTGCTCTTCCACCTGTCATGAGACACAGGAGCAAGGTAGCATCTTGGCAGCAGAAATCAGCCCTGAACAGACACTAAACTTGCTGGTAACTTGCTCTTGGGTTTCCTAGCCTCCAGAACTATAAGAAATAAATTGTTTTTTTTTTTAAAGAAATAAATTATCCAATTGAAGATATTTTATTATAGTAGGGTGAATGGATTATGCTTATTTTTTAATTGATAGGGTTTTATTTTTGCAAATTGAAATCTAAAGTTCAAGTTTTATGTATTTTTAGTAGAATCTCTATACAGAAAATATTACAAAAATGTACGAAATCCTCTTTTATAGGTCACAGAAAATAGACTTCATCATTTTTTGATCCATAGCTACATTAAGAAAATTATATCATAGCAGCACAATTTGTAACAGCTAAAACTTGGAAGCAGCCCAAATGCCCATCAGCTGGAGACTGGATAAAGAAAATGTGGTTTTATTATAAAATGGAGTACTACTCAGCCATAAAAAATGAGACATTAGAGATATTTATAGCTAAATGGATGCACATTGAAGTGATATTCTTAAGTGAAATAAACAGGACACACGTGTAAATACTGAATAGTTTCTCTAGTGTGAGAAACTGAAAGTGTAAATAAAGAATAAATGTTATAATAGATAATGTGAAATAGGAAGAAAAGGGGCAAAGGGGAAGGGGAAGTGGGAGGGATAGGAGAAAGGGAAGAAGGGAATGGGATTAATATGAGAAAATGAAAAAATGGAAACAAAGTCTTTTTAAATAGGGAGGGATCGAGGGCTTGAAGGGAGGGCAGGGGAAGGGGGGGAAATAAGAACCAAGAGAGAGTATCTAAAGGTGCAAATTTCCAATGGTGAAAGTCATTATATTGTATACCTAAATTGTACCAATAACATAAAATAAAAAATGAAAATTATAATCATAAGCCCTATTACTATTACATAATGGTCTTTATAGTGGGTTTCTTAGTGACTTCTGAAAGATATCCATGTCACAATCAGCAAAATCTGTGAATATATTTCTTAAATGGCAAAAGGAACTTTATCACTGTGAGAAAGTTAAGGATCTTGAGATAGGAACATGCTTCTGAATTCCATGGGTGAGTCCAATGTAATAAAAAGGGGACTTAGGAGGGTCACAGTAAGAGAAGGATATGTGAACACAGGTTAAGTGACACAGTTGCTAAAAGGGGGTCATCAACCAATGGATATTGGTAGCATCTTGAAGCCAGAAAGGAAAGGAAAGGAAATGGATTCTTTTTTGGATCGTCTACAATGAATGTAGTCCTAACAACCCATTTGGGGACTTGTAACTTCTACAAATGGAATATGACAGTGTTGTGAATTAGGGTACTAAGCTTGTAGTAATTCGTTACAACATCAATAGGAAACTAATACATTTGGTCAAGTGTATGAGTATTTTGTTAAGATGGAGAATATAAGGAAGAATCCAAATGCAATCGCTAAGTACTGGTACAAAATATTTTAAGGCAATATTCATTTTGCATAATAGAAAATTATGAGAGAATGTAGCCCATTAGATTGGTGATCAGTGGCTTCCTAAATAATTGGGAAAAATAGTATTCAGGAAAATGATTTGTGAAAGAGTTTCACTCTACTTGTCATCATCTTATCTGAGAATGGTGAGAATGAATACCGCACACACAAGAATAAAAGTAGAGTGGCTTTACTATTTACAAATAGGCAGCAAGTGATGAAAGGAGCTAAGATTAAAGGAAAAATCAGTCCCTCATGGATCAGGAAAGCCTCTTAGGGCATATGGAAACTCCACCATGCATTGCCTCACTTATATACTGTTAAGGGGCCCTGGAAACCAGCCCATCCAGGGCTTTGTAGTGGTTGGGCCAACACATTAAAGGACATCCAAGCCCAAGATGCCCCATTCAAGTCACTCTTATGTCGAGATGTTGCATTGCTGCACATTTATTCCTGGGCACTATGAGAAAGACAGAGAACTGGGTTGCTTCATGGCCATGCAGAGGACTGTCCTATATCATTACCCAGCAGAATAGATTATAATAAAAAACTTGTGTGTTTTGAAAGCTGTTTCCTTCTAGAGTTAATTCTACTGTGCACTTATATGTATACACACACCATGACAATATATATCGATATATAACATATGCTAATATTTATACATATATATGGTGCACACACAAACACATATGTATTTTCTAATCGATTGTTTTCTGAGATGTCAAATTTATAAATATCAGATATTTAAAAATTTTTAATATCAGATGTTCCAATCATGGTATTTCCCCAGAAATGCAATTCCCAACAATTGAGCAGAATTTCCTATCTTTTGTATCAATGTTTTCTCCTGCCTTCTATTCATGTCTTCCTTTCATGTTCTTTCACTCAATAAAAACTGATGCAGCACCACGTCTGTACAGTTGTGTGATAGATACAATGAGAGACAGGAACTGAGGTAGAGCCCTTACTCCAAAGAATTTTAGAATTTAGTGGGAGAGATCCAGATATTAACAAATAGCCTTAACAACAAGGGAGAACTGAATCAATACCACATAAAAGTACATTCAAGGGACTTTGGGAGTATAAGAGAAGTGATTCATTGTGCTTGGAAAGATAGAGGGAGAGGAAGCACTTAAATTGAATCTGCAAAATGTAAAGCATTTCAGAATGAAGGTTTGGGGAAGAGCTATTTAAATGTTATTACTTCATATAGTCTGGTAGTTCATTTAATTTCTTTTCCACCTTTCTTTACTGTATTATTGCTACAATTCTCAAGAAATTAATATTTACACAAACATAAAAATATCTTAAAAATCATGTTTGCTTTTTCCCATCCCATTAGCACCTAATTAGACATTTGAAATACAATGAAAAAAAAGATAGTTAGACAATTAACTGTGTGTTTATATACACAAATGACATAAAAACCCATGCTTAGAGTCAGTTACTGTCTTGGTCTTCTCAGGCTACTGGAACAAAATACCAAGGCTATGTGGCTTAAACAACAGAAATGTGTTTTCTTAGTAGTTCTCAAGCCTGAAAGATCTCAGATCAAGATTCTAGGTGGATTTGGTTTCTGGTGAGGGCTCATTTTCTGGCTTACTGATTACTACTTTGTTCTCACACGACCTTTCCTCTGAGTGTGTGTGTGAGGAGGATGTCTCTTATTCTTTTTATAAGACCACCAGTTCTGTTCTATCAGATTAAAATCCCACTATTATGACTTTATTTAAGCTTAATCACTTCCTAAAGCCCTGACTCCAATACAGTCACATAAAGCATGATAACTGCTACATATGGATTTTGTGAGAAGACAATTCTATTGATAGCAGTGACCAAAAAGACCATATGTTCCATAATGTACTATATACCAAGTAGTGTTTTTGTTTTTAGAGGTAGCTATAGGACTTCTCTAGTTATATGGGTTAATATTTTGTTGCAGAAAGGCCAAGGATTAAAAAGTGACAAGTAAATAAACAAAATGTGGTTTAAACAAACCCTACCAAGTAATTAAGTAGAACGATTAACTGAGAAATAAACTTTCAAATAACAATACTTAGCATCTCTGAGGAAATCATCTTTGAACGAAGATAAAAAGAATGAAAAATTTAGCTATGTGAAAATAAGAGGAAATAGGTAGGATTAGTAGAAAGTGCACACACCTTTAATACACAAAATGTTTCATGCTCTAGAAAATGTGGCCATCCAGGCAAGACTATGATGATCTGGAGGGGAGGTCTGAGGTAAGCTTGTACAAATAAGGCAGGGTTAGGCTCTGTAAGGTCTGAAAAACAATGGTAGGGCATTTATTCAGAATGTAGTAAGAAATCATGGAATATTTTTAAGTAGAAGATTATCAAAATCTTATATCTTTTAAAAATATTACTTCAGGTTGCTCTGTGAAAAATGATTTGTAGGGGGGACAAGAGAAGAAATAAAGGTGCTACTAACACATATGGTGATTTTGTATAAATTATAAATCTGTGTCTAGTTCTTAAAGCCTTACTTCCATCTGTCAGAAAATTTTACTGTACAGATTTCATTTGAATAAGACATCTTATGCAATGGTTTCGATCTGGAGTATCTCCCAAAGGCTCATGTATTCAAAGCTTGGTTGCCAGCTGCTTGGGAGGCACTGAAAACTTTATGAGGTGTCACCTAGTGGAAGGATGTTAGATCATTTTGGGGGTGCTCTTGAGGTGAATATTTTGACTCTGGTCTCCACCCCCCCCCCCATCTCTGTCTCTCTCTGTCCAGGCTGCAGTGAATGAATAGTTGTTTTCCATCCCATGCTTCTGCCATAAATGTCCGGTCTTACCACAAGGTCCAAAGGGCCAAGCTACTATGCACTGAAACCTCTAAAACTATATCTATGTAAGGTATTTTGTCATAGTGATGGCAATATGATTAATAAAACTTACTTTCATTTTTTAAAAAGTGGCATAATGCATAAACATACTATGTCAATTATAGGAATGATGTCCCTTTGTGTAAATATAAAGTATAAATGGACACACTCATGGAAACAGGAGATTGAGTCTTGTGCATCTACCCAGAGAAAGAGAGTAACAATGGATTGAATTTCCGTGTCCTAATCTGTAGTGAAAATGGAAAGAAGACAAACAATTCAAACCTTGTTGGTGATTAAATTGTCATGATTGGACTTAGGAAATTCCAAGGTTATATTTACGCTATTGATTGTCAGATAGAAATGAAGACATTTTGAATTTCTGGTTGTTTTTTTTGGTGGTTAGGAGATGGTGGAGAAAGAGTGAATCAAGAACCTTTTGGGTCCATGATTGTTGGAGGTTTAGCATTTGCAAGACAAGCAGGTAACTTGCCATAGAAATTAGTGTTATTGAATAACAGCAGGGATACAGTAAAGTCAGAACCATCAAGGACCTCATACACCAGCAAAGGAGAGATCAGGCATATAACAATTTATTCATTATTAGCTTCAGAATATTTATAAGATGAGGAATGAAAATCTCACTCCTTTATCATTTTGAGTTTTGACTCTCTGTAAGCAGGTAAAGTCATTTCAATTTTATAGAAGAGCAAATTAAAGCAGACATTGTAGAGCTAGGGCTGGTATGTCCATTATATTGGGCAGAAGCCTGTCTTACTGCTGCTCAGAAATTGCAGCTCTGTTTTCTTGTTCTTCATTAAAACATGATCTAAGGAAATCCGTATAGTAGACCTTACAATATGAGAAATGGATTGTAGAACCTTTACTTCTGAATATTTTAGCAAGGAATTGGCACTGAAAGGAGGCTTGGATGGAAAATTCTTGTTATCATGTATAATGACTTGAATACATTCTAGTAAATTATATACCACTCCACTGGGATTTTATCAGGATCCAATTTTTTAAACAGAAAGCACTAATGAAAACCCCAGATCCTAGCAAAGATGGAAAGATGCTTCTAGGTATGGTGAAGCCTGGTTTTGTTTAGTATAGGAGGAACTTTAACACACAATTGGGCAATGATTTCCACTGAGAGGAAGAGTTTAGATGATCACATAAACAGTTATGGACTATGCATTTAGAAGTTGTCAAAACAAATTTTATATTTATTAGATATGAAGTCACTTTCACCTGGAATTTCCAAAGGAAGATTGGTGAAAAATTTATAAGATATAATAGTTGCTTGCAAAAGGGAAAACTTCTTTTAAGGGAAGGATAGTTTGTTTAATTAAATAAAATATTTAAAATATTCTTATCAGCTTTCAATATGCTATAAAATTCTCTGGTTAAGTCCTTACTAAAGGTAATAAAATATACATATAAAAGGAAGTCTATTTTCTTTTGTCATGAACTATGTAGGCAGTTCTAAAAATATAAGTAAAGATACTTTTTGTATATATTTGTATAAAAATGTGAATTTTAGCATGGACTGCATAGTATGTTTAAGGATAAGACTTTGATGTATATTTCCATAAAAGAAAAAAGTTGCTTTTATTAGGGTTATGTCAGATCTTTATGTCAAAGCCTAAACTCA
>NW_004624744.1:2700137-2713957 GCF_000247695.1 Heterocephalus glaber
GCCACTCTCAATAGTCTTCACTTTTATTTTTCAAAAGTACTATTCTCCTCTTTTTTTTGTATATGTATACATTTATATATTCTTAAAAAATTAATTGCCATATAAGTCTTACAATCTATGAAACTTTTATATAAATTATAAAAGCTTCTTAGGATTGATTAAATGTATGGCTTATTTTGGAGAGTGTTGAAGGTTTATAATATAGATTCTTCCCATGAGTATGATGATTTTTTATTAAACTTAGAAACTTTGTGACATAAAACATCAACTCTAATAATAAAACAAAAACACTAAACTTGTTGGAAGATAAGTTAGGTAGAACTCTCAAAGACATTGGCATAGGAAAAGACTTTATGAACAAATCCCCAGTAGCATGGGAACTACCACAAAGAATCAACAATGGGAATCTCATCTTATTAAAAAGCTTCTGCACTGCAAAAGAAACCACCAACAGAGCTAACAGACAACCTACAATGTGGGAAAAAATTTTTACCAGCTGTTCCACAGACAAAGGTCTACTATCTAGAATATATAAAAAACTCAAAAAAATCAGATCCCCCAAATATAAAGACCCAATTCAAAAATGGGTATCTGAAGTGAACAGACATTTCTCAGACAAATAAGTAGATATAACAAACATATGAAAAAATGTTTAACATCACTGGTCATAGGAGAGATGCAGATGAAAACAACGCTGAGATTCCACCTCACCCCATAAAGAATGGCTGCTATATGAAATCAACCAATAACAAATGTTGGTGGGGCTCTGGGGAATGAGGAACACTGCTCTACTGCTGGTGGGAGTGTAGACTGGTGCAACCACTGTGGAAATCAATATGGAGATACCTCAAACAACTAAAATTAGAAATCTCACTTGACTCAGCTATTCCTCTGCTGGGTATCCTCCCAAAATAATTAAAAGAATCATACCACAGTGATATATGCTCACCCATGTTTATAGCGGCACTGTTTGTAATAGCTAAAACTTGTAAACAGCCCAATTACCCATCAACTGGAGACTGGATAAAGAAGATTTTTTAAAATATAAAATGGAGTACTACTTAGGCATAAAGAACAAGAAACTAGAGACATTTATAGCTAAGTGGATGCACATTGAGGCCAGTCTCTTAAGTGAAATAAATAGGACACACGTGTATAAATATCAAATAGTCTCTCTGGTGTGAAAAACTAAAAGTGTAAATAAGGATTGAAATGTATAATCGATATTGTGAAATAGGAAGAAAAGGGCCAAAAGGGAAGGGGAAGTGGGAGGGGGAGGGGAAAAGAAAGAAGGGAAAAGACAAAATATTAGAAAAGGAAATAAATGGAAACAAAGTCTTTGTAAATAGGGAAGGGTGGAGGGGGAAAAGGGAGGGCAGAGGAATAGGGAAAAATAAGAACCAGGATACATCATGTAAAGGTGCAAGATCTCAATGATGAATGTAACTGTATTGTATACCTAAAATGTACCAATAAACTTAATGGAAAAAAATCTTTAACTCTAAATCACTGAATTATATATCTATAGAATAAAAATTCTGATTAAAATCTGAGAAGATACCTATTCTAACCCCCTTTCTGATAGATAAATAAATTGAGGGTGAAAAAATTTTAAAGTTTATTTTTCAGTATTGACAAGGTGCTTAATGATTTTGGACATAAACCTAGGATATCTAATTTTCTTCAGACTTTTGCAGTTTGGGTCATATATTTAGATATACTTTCTGGCTTTTAATTTGATGTACCATGCTCAGTGCTCATTGTGTGGGTCCATATATAGCACATAAATAAGATACTGTCTTTCCCATTGAGGATCTTAGAATAGAAGAGAAAATGGGAGAAAAAAGTAGATATTTCCAGTCTATAATATGGTAACTAATAATAGTGACTATGGAAGAGAATATATCAAAGGAGATTTATTTATGGAACAAGAGGTGTTATGGCTTGTATCTAGATGTCCTCTCAAAGCCTCATAAAGTCATAGGTGGAGGTTTCTGGAGGTGGCTGGATCTAGAGTGTGTGATGGTAGGATTAAGGGTGTGACTCTGGGATTGATTCAAAGTGTGGTGCTAGGATTAAGGGTGCCTTAGATATCCTGGATAGAATATAAGGGACAGAAAGACTGTTGTTCTGGTCGCTGCTTGTTCCTTGCTGCTGTGGCTTCTGCTGTTGCTACTTCACTGCTTTGCTGTCTTTTGCCTGCCCTGCTTTGCCATGGACTGTTTCTCCTCTGTGGTGCCCCTCTGCCATGCCACCCTGCCTTGGAGACAGCTGAATATAAGCTGAAATCTCTAAAAACTGTAAGCCACAATAAACCCCTCCTACTTTAAATTTAGGTATCAGATATTTTGTCTCAGCAGTGAGAAAAGCAACTAAGAAAATAGGAAAGGGCAGTAGGGAATAATGGATGGGCTTCCGTCAAGAAGAAGTGGGTGGGATGGCTTCTAATATTGATAGTGCACCATGAATAGAATCATGGCTGTGTGGACAAGAATGCTGTGCTCAGAGTTTGAGTAATTTTTAAAGAGATAGGTAAAGTATGGAGCAAGGACATAAACTTGAGACCAATGAAGATGAGTAGCATGTGTTTTTGGTAGTTACTGGAAAGCTACTGGTAATTTATAAAGGGCAATGGCATAAATTTGTAGCATAGGAAAATAAAAGGGGATGTGCAGGTAGGCTGGAAAAAAAAAGATTGTAGATGAAGAGGTAAATTAAGTGAAAGGTAAATGGGTCCTTATCTAAGAAATTTGTATCAGAAATGGGAAGGACTATGTTTCAGGGTAAGCAGAATATGTTTAGACATTGCTATACTTTAGATCTAGAATGTCCCCCAAAGATCTTGTGTTCAGAGTGGCATTTTTGTATGGTGGTTGAATCATGGTATATCAGTAGATAGGTCTGTTGATGAATTTATAGCTAAATGTGCTGTTAGAAGATTGGGCTGATTGGAAGAGATGTGTGACTGGGATATGCCTCTGGAGGGTATATCTTCTTCCTCGGGCCTTCCCTTCTTTGTCTTCCGGCTGACTACCATGAGGTGAGCAGCTTTCCTCAATAAGGCCCTCCCACTGTGGAGTATCTGCTTTGGAGCCAACCAGGCATGAACTGAATCTTTTGAACCATGAGCCAAATTAAACCTCTCCTCCTTTAAGTTGTGGGTGTTGGGTATTGTGTCCCAGCAACAGAAAAGCTGGGTAGTTCAGACACCTTGTGCATGGATAGAATGTCTATGTAGAAAGATGGTGTTTGCTGTGAGTGAACTGTTATTTAATAAATTAGGGATGATAGGAAGAGTGAATTAGGAGGGAGAAGAAGCAAATGGCATAATGAGATTCATTGAATACAGGTACAGAGTGAAATACTTTGAGTCTTTTACAGTTCAAGTAGGCAGTTGGCAAAATGGATGAAGAGGACTCACCTGGGAGCTTTTAGCATAAAGGTGGATTTGAAATCCTAGATATAATTGGCATCCTCAGGCAAACTATTTAGATCTGTAAGAAAAGTGACCTAAAAATGGAACCCTAGGAACATCTTTAGCATGTAAGAGCCAGACAGAGGAAGAGAAGCTATTGAAAGGCCAATCAGAAGAGCAGAAGAAGTAACAGGAAAGAGTGCAATTGCAGAAGTCAGGTGGCAACAAACATGCTGTTATTAGCTCTTCTTTTCAAAAAAGGCTCATGCTTTATGCAGTGAATATTTTTGGAATGATGAACTCATTGATTCAGACTACCTGCACAGCAAGTTCCCTTTTAGAGTTCAGTGATATGAATTTAGGGACATTTTAATTCTAGGCTTGTTCATAAGATGACCATAATTTATCTTCTCAATTCTTTTCTCTTTCAGCTGTAGGAAGTTTAATTTCCTCTAATAATCATGCTTCATACTTATATTCTTAGCCCAAGTTACTCAGTAGCATACGTTTTTTCCTATTCAATTTTCATATTTGATATAGTCACATAAGGGCATTATAAATAATAAATATGTATATATCTATATAATATATCTGCATCCAGTGTCTGACATTGCTATTGTCATTATGTTACAGGTAATTTATGTCTTCCTACAAATGGAGAAATTTGGGCACAGCACAGCTGAGCAACTTTCTCGTGGTAGCAGAGGGAGAATGATAGAGCCTCGTGGGTTCTTAATTCAATAGACCGTGCTGTCTCTATTGCTCTTTGCCTGGTCATTGGGTATGTAGCACTAGCACTTCCAGTACCTCAGCATTTAAATATGCAATTAGAAGCACGCTAATTGACACAAAAACCTCCATTACCCAACAGTGCTTAAATCATTTCCCTAATAGCTTCACTGCAGTGCAGTAAGAAGCCAGTACTGCTCAGTGACTAAATATCTTAAAGTTTCTGAAATTCTCATATTAAAAAATTCAAACAATTTTATTTTTCTCTAAAGAGTATGTGTTTTTGGACATTCAGTATCACATTACCCTATTTCTTCAGGCAAGTCTTACAAGAAGGCCCCCAAGGGCAGACCCACTAAGTTACAAGGCTGAGAGCTTAGGGAAGCAAACAGCTCTTTTTCCACAGCGTGCTGGAACAGAGACATTCACCAAAGGACATGTTTCAGGGCCACCTGACAGGGTGGTTTTCTCTACAATTGTTCAAACACAGCCTTGTTATTTTCTCTCTGGTAGCAGTAACTGATCAAGTCAGCCCACATCATTGTGAATGATTGACCTGGTAAAGCATTTCCAGATTATTTCTTTGCTCTATGATTTGCTTTACTTTTCTTGCAATTATTGACAAAAGTCCCACTTGAGTTAATTCAACTTACTTTGTTTCAGCATGTTTCCATTTTCCTATCTTAGGAGGCCCCTGAAATTCAAACAATCTGGGTGCTTAATGTGAGAAGAGACAGAGCAGCTCTGGTGAAATCTGGGCACAGTGTAGACAATGCGAGGGGGTTCTCTGACCTCCACCAGACCACCTGTAGTGGACAGCTGCTACTATTGCCTGCCCAAAAGCCATCTCCATTTTTATAACATCAGCATTTAGGTGTCTTTTTCTGCATGGACAATGACTGCTTCTCCTAGCTCAGTGTATGTGATTTGTGAGACTAAATCTTCAGGATAGTTATATGACTATCTACTAGGCAATATGCTTCAGGGATGGCAACTCTAAAAGAATACTGAGCAAATAAAATAGAAGATAAATTCCTTGTTTGGTGAAAAAAATGGCAAATGGAAAGAAATTATAGATATAAGGAGAAAATGATTAAATTAAGATATTTAAATGTTTCTTTTCATTCAGGAGGAGAATAGTGTGGATTAAATTTACATTGTTAACTTAAGTACACATTTAAAATTTTCTTGATAAATATTTAAAAGTACAGGAAGAGAGAATGTCGGTTAAAATGAATATAAAATTTGAATAAAGTAAAATAAATGCAAATTCCATAGGAAAACAATAAGAAAAAAGTAGCATATATAGATAGTGCAAAGTTGAATGGCTGGTAGAATTAAAATGTATTAGTGATCACAATAGATGTAAGTGGATTAAACTAGAATGTATATGTCTTTAGATACATACATGATCCATATTGATAATACTTTTTTTGACACAAAGTCTTGCTATGTAGATCACATTGGCCTTGAACTCACTTATGTAGTCCAGGTTGGGTTCAAATTCATGGAGAAACTCCTGCCTCAGCCTCGCAAGTGCTGGGATTACAGGCATGTGCCACTATGCCTGGCTACCATATTGATAATAATTATAACTAATCAGGATTATAAAAATCTTCACTTTACTGTGCTAGTAAAATATTTTATGAATATTCTTTTTTGGTCTTGGGTTCATTATATCTATTTTCACTATTCTCAAGATTCTTAAGAATTTATATTTTGATTGTTGTCATCTTCTAATGTGAATATTTAAGACTATAATTTCCTATCTCACTTAAGCTTCACATCACAATAATAATTGTCACAATAATAGTTTACTTTTGATTATTTTCCACTTTTCAGTGTGGTTCTATTTAAGAGATGAAATCTTTCTAAAGAAGGGTATAACTGGGATAAGAGAGATAAATAAAGAGGAAGTATGGTTTAGAGACTATGGCATTAATGTCTGGTAGCACAAAAAGGAAAAAACCATGGAAGTTCCTGAAAAAACTTACTCTACAGTGAGAAAAAAAGAAAAGGAATGTTATAGATGTCCAGATCAGAGGAATTTTCTATGCATGCAAGCAGGATGTCACTTTGTTCAAGGATTATAGACTCAAATACCTTGACACTTACATTTGGTATCTATAAGTAGATACAATAAATAAATAGATAAATAATCACAGATAAACATAAAATAATAGGTGTTAGAAATTGAGAATTTGCCTCTCTGAAGGTATTAAATTTTGTAGACTACATAGGCAGTTAAAAAATAAATAAATAGTTTTGTAGTGAATTTAGATGGAGTTTCACAATTTGTATTTTCTACCTTAAAGCTCTGCTTGGACTTTAAAAAAATCTAATCTATTTTTCATTAGTGCATATTATTTATACAGAATAATAGGCTTCATTGTGGCATTTTCATAAATGTGTATAAGATACTTTGATTATATCACTCCTCCTGTTACCTTTCCTTAACCTTCACTCTCTCTACTCCTGATCTCTTCTCTTTCCTCTAATATCTCCCTTCTAGTTATTTGCCATTGATTTCCCCCTAGATTCCACATATGAGATAAAAAATGAAATGTTTTTCTTTCTAAGCCTGATTTATTTAATGTAACAAGAAGATCTCCAGCTCCAGACATTTTCTTGCAAATGAAAACTTTATTTTTCTTTATAGCTGAGAAATAGTTCATTGTGTTTATTCTTTTGTTTATTTTTTAGATTTTGTTTATTCTTTCATCCATTGACAGGCACCTGGGCTGATTCTTTAACTTGATTATTATGAATTGTGCTTCAATAAACAAGAATATGCAGATATCACTATAATATTCTAATTTTGATTTCTTCGGATATATATTGACAACAGCTGTAACTGGCCCATGTAGTAGGTCTAGTTTTTATTTGTGCAGGAACCACCATGTTGACTTCCATAGTGGATGTATTAATTTCCATTTCCACTAATAGTATATAGGGATTCTTTTTACTATGTACCCTTGCTAGCATTTATTGTTTTTTGAATTCTTGATAATAGTCCTTCTGACTGGGGTCAGATGGAATTCTAATGTAGTTTTATTCATAATTTTTATTACTACATGGTTACATTACATGTGATTACATTGCTTGTGGAGAGTTGGTAAATGTTCACAACACATCTTCCTTCATTTTTTTTTATTCCCTTCCTCTCCTCTCTCCTCTTTTCCTGAATCTCTTGATCCCTCTATTTGAAAAGGATCTATCACTCCACTTCCTATTATCTGTCTTTTAGTTTATCCTTTATTTATATGCTCAGTTTTTCATGTAAGAGAAAGCATACAATCTTTAAGCTTGAGTGTCTGATTTATTGTGCTTAACAATATGGTCTCATGGTACAATTTGCATTTTTTTTAAGGTGAACATATACTTATTGACCATTTGTACTTCTTTTGAGAAGTGTCTGCTCAGCTTATTTTCTCATTTTCATGGGATTATTTGTTTGTTTGATATTACATTTTTTGAGTTTTTCATATATTCTAGATATTGACCCCTGGCTGAAGAGTAGTTGGCATTTCTCCCATTCAGAATGCTATCTCTTCACTCTGATAATCATTTCCTTTGCTGTTCAGATGCTTTTTAATTTTATGACATTTCACTTGCCAATTCTTACTATTATTTCCTGTGCTATGAGAATCCTATTTGGGAAGTTGTTGCCTATGCCTATGTCTTGAAAAAGTTCTCCTATGCTTTCTTCTGGCAGTTTCAAAGTTTCAGATTTCATATTGAGGTCTTTGATCCATTTTGTGTTAACTTTTGGTCACTGTGAGATATAGAGATCTATTTTCATCTATACAGATCCAAATACCCAGTTTTCTCAACATCATTTGTTAAAAGAAGCTGTGTTTGTTTAAACATATAGTTTTTGACACCTTGGTCAAAAATCAAATGGCTATAGTAGTGTGGGTGTATTTCTGTGTTCTCTGTTTTATTCCATTGGTCTATGTGTCTGTTGTCATGCCTATACCATACTGCTTTTTTTACTATGCTTCTGTAGTATATTTTGAAATTGGATATTATGATACATACAGAATTATTCTTTTTGCTCAGGATGCTTTAGCTGTTCTGGGTCTTTTGTGCTTACCTATAAATTTTAGGATTATTTTTTCTGGTTTTGTGAAAAAATGTCATTGGCATTTTGATGGAGAGTTCATTGGATCTGTAGATCACATTCACCAGTGTGGCTATTTTAATAATATTAATTCTTCCCATCTATGAACACAGGAGGTTTTTTTTCCTCATCTAGTATCTTTCCCAATTTCTTTCTTTATCTATAATTTATTTTTTGGTACTAGGGATTGAACTCAGGACCTTGCACTTGTGAGGCCAGTGGCAGAACCACTGAGTTAAATCCCCAGTCCTTTATTTATAATTTTAATTGTAGGGGTCTCTTACCTCCTTTGTTAGTTATTCGTAGGTTAATTATTTATTGATTTATTAACTATGGTGAATGGAATTACTCTCCTGATTTCTTTCTTAGTGAGTTTGTTATAATGTATAGAAAAGAGATTTGTATGTTAATTTTGCATCCTGCTACTTTGCTTAATTTGTTTTTAGTGTCACTTTTCTATCTAAATTATACTAGTTGAAATAGCTAGCTTGTCTTAGTTACTTTTCTTGTTGCTGGCACAAAATACCTGACACACAAGTGTTTATTTCACTTGTGGAATAAGAAGAAGGGAGGGTTTATTTCAGCTCACAAGTTTGTAGAGGTTTGAATCCATAGTTGCCTGGCTCCAAGGTAGGACAACATGACAGAGGAGCATGTTAGAGAAGAAACAGTCCATAGCAGAGCAGGCAGGAGGCAGCAAACAGTGAAGTCAGCCTTCCATCTTTCCCTTTATATTCCATGAGGCTACAAGCCCTTTGAGTTGGTGCCACCCACACCCAGGGTGGGGCCTCCACTCTCCACACCCAGAACTATGCTAAACCAATTTAGCTATCACAGATCCTTAATCCATATTAACCCACCCTTTATCTACCCCAGTGTTGAGGTGATGAAACCTTTAAGAGTTGGGATCTAGTGAAGGGTGGCTCAATTTTGGGGAATGGTACTCTGAGAAGGGACTTATGTACTTCCCATGAGATCCAGATCAACACAGTGAATGAGTTGTTATAGAAATGTCAAGCCTGACCTCTGAATCTCTCTGGCTTCCTCTCTCACCATATAATCTCTCCTCTCAAATGTACTCCCCCCATGCTGCCCTCCTTGAGTTTATCACCAGAGGCTGAACAGATAGGGTTACCTGATCTTTGACTTTCAACCTCCATAACTAGAAGAAAGGCTTTTTTTTTTTCCCTTCAAGTACTAAACAATTTCAGATAATAAATCATACGTTGGAAAATGAGAAAACCCCAGACATGTTAAGTACTCAGTACCAGGTACTTACTAAGTTCTGTCAAATAACTGAATTTTCTTTTGGTCATGGGTTTAAGGCCTGGCTATTACTGGCTTCATAATCCTGGAGAGTCCACTGAACTGCCAGAACCTCAATTTTAATTTAAAAATGTACATGGCATTCAATATTTTTAAGACTATAGTCATATAAATAAAAAAGATAGCAACGTATATCTTGCTATATAAATGAAGATATTAATATCTGTCAAAATACCTTGATAAAACATATATTTGAATTTAATTATCTTTGAATTTTAGAAAGGCAATATAGTGTGTATACTGTCTATTATATGCCAAGAGCAAAGACTGATGACATTTGATAATGAAACATATTAATAAAGACTTCTATGGGAAATTTTGTGACTATTAATATGAAGTAAAATAAATGAATATTATCAAAATTTTAATGACAGTGTTCATCATTTAAGACAAATTCATTTTGCATGAGTGTGGGCTAAAAATAGGTTTCACCCTTTTTTTTTTTTCAATTTCCTGAAATTTTGGCATTTGAAGTGCAGGTAAGAGATTGGCAACTTCATACTGGAACAAAGAGATGGACTTCCAGAACAGTTCTCAGTGATCACTTATAAAATATCTCTAAACATTGAATAAAGACAGGATGTGACATTTTTAGCTGTCTTATGTTTCAATGTGTTTGTGCTTATCTTGGTTGTTCCAGAAAGTCATCTGTATGACTTTTCCCCCTTCTTTTATAAGATTTATATTTCCTTTCTCAAGGCTTTTAAAAATCTGATACAGATAGTGAAATTTCTCAAATCACTGCCCCAAGTCTGTTTTTAATAAATGAAAAATAATGTATGATTTTGGTTACCTTATGAAGCATATCTGGTTTCTGTGATTATTTACTTGAATATATAGATCTTTTCCCTTGAGTTACTTGGGGTATGGTTGCACAACAAGGGTTGTTCATTGTTGAACATGGCTATGCCTTGCCGGAGTTATGCAGTTATAATATAGAAACATAATCTCCAATTGCTTTTATAATTAATTTGGCATGCCCTCGTAAATATGAGTAGCAATTAAAGCTTTTCAGTGGAGGCTCCTAGAGAAATGATTTCATTTTCTGCTTAAATCCACATAGTAATTCAATTCAGGTATAGAGAAGAAATGAAGTATTTTTTAGAAGCAAGTGAAGAGAATGCAAATTAATAAGGCAAGCAAAGGTAAGGAGGGAATAAAATAAAAACTATGTGATCTTTAAATCAATAAATAATATACATTTTAAGAATTAACAGTGTAAGGTGAAGGGAAAAAGCAAAAATTCTTTAGGTAATTTGGGAAAATTGTGGACACATACAACTAATTAAGCAATGTACTTCTTTCTTCTTCAAACTAACAAATAAGGAGAAAAGAAGGCAAACCTAAATTATCAATCTTCAAGTTTGACGTAGAGAAACTGTGGAAGAAATAAACTATTAAAACTGAAAAACATAAAACCTCTGGATATTTATTTTTTTCTTGAATTTGGATGAAAGAATATCTGAATGCAGGAAAGAAAGAATGTTAACGAATTTTTATGGTCCATAAAATCATGGTGTTTCGGACTTCTTCAGAGTGAAATATTTAAAATAATTACTATATATGAGAAAAGAAAATTTTAACCCATTTGACTGAGCTTTTATTGAACTTGGGAAATAGAAAGCATTGGATTTTGAATAGCTTGTGTTATCAATTCCACCAGAATGGATTTTAGGACACCTATGTTCTAAAATGACTTGCCATTAACTGCCACGTGACTTGGGAAAAGCCACCTTTTGTCCCTTGATCTTTTTACTTTTGTAAAATAAGAAGTTCAAATTGGATTACCTCTCTGTGGTCCTGCTTAGCTTTAAAATAATAGTTCAAAATAAAATTGACTATGAAGAGGGGTGGGTTTCTTCTGTGGTTTGAACATAGCCTTGAGGATGCAGGAATAAAAAGTATTTGATTTTGTGAATGGAACTAAAGGCAGACTCAGAAGCATGAGGAATGATATCAATTCTGAACTTTGTTTTCAAAGATTGTTTTACTGGCATGTGATGCACTCATTGTTATTCTAGCTAACCTGAATCTTTTTTTTTTTTTAATCTTCAAGGTTATACTCCTGTCTTAATTCCTTTATTTAGCCTTTCATGATCTTGTTCTACCTCTCCTTTGTTGCAAGATAGTTTATTGCTATTCAACATTCCATGATTTTGCATCTGGTCTCCAACTATGTTGGATATTCCTTGACTGTAACGCTAAGACAACAAAAGAAAATGGGGAATGTTGTGGACTATTCATTCTGGCATTAAGATTCTGGAAACATAGATACATCTCCCAGTCTGAATTTCCGTTTTTATTTTAAATAGAGTCAGCTTCACTTTGTGTTGGAATTTTATTTTAATCTCCCCCATCAGTCCTACTTGGGATATGGAGTTGTATAATTCTGAGTATTTCAAAGATATGACTTACAGGTGAGACATTTGGTTTGATAGATAATTGGTATAGTCTTGTATAGGAAGCTGCTCTGGATTTTTTTATTTTTTATTAAATTTTATTTTATTTTATTTTTATTGCCTCTGGGGTGGAATAAATGAAAGATTAGTGCTTTTACTATTTGACACACTTCTCTGTCATCAGTATGCTTTAAGTCTTTTAAAGAATAAGTTACACTATGAAATTTATTTCTTCCTTGTTCATCCAGCAAAAATAATGTTTTTCTCTTTCCTGAGAGACATTTTATTAGATATTTAGGGAGTACTCAGTTGCACTCAACATGATCCTGACTTCAAGAAGCTTCCTAGTGGTTAAAGAGTTTTGATTCAGAAGAGAGATTTCTTGTTTCTGTAAAAGTTTGCAGTAGAGAGGTTTTTAATGAACAGGGCATATGATGAACACGTGATACTCCTGGTGAGTTTACAAAATGCTTCTGACTTATTGACTGACATGCAGAGAACAAAGACTTTGGATATACTTACCAGTTTCCCTATCCTCTGTTACAGATTTAATTTGAGTGGTAAGGAAAGAAACTTTCAGGAAAGCTAGTTTGGTCTCTGGTTGCAGTGATCACTTACGTAGCATTATAAAATATGTAGCACTTTTCAAATTCAAAGCATTTCACTGATCAAATCTAAGTACCACATATATATGGCATGGCTATTTTCTCTGGGGGCTAATTTTCTTTCTTTCTTTAGGTTTGTTTGTTTGTTTATTTATTTATTTATTTTCACTTGGTGAAGTAAAACCTTTGCCTTGAAGTAACTAAGGATTTTTTTCATGTCATGTCTGCTACTTTTAGATTTTCCTACAGGTTGGGAAATGCTTTTCAGATTGTTTTGGTTTATCAGGACAAGCAATGCATCTTCTTTTCTGTGGCCTTCAAAATATAGTCAGGGTAATAGAAAAGCTTTTTTCTTATCATCTTCATCAAGAGAAAACAAAATTCTCAAGGTTATAGGAGTATTTTATAAAGGCAGCACAGTAACATCACTAGGGAAGAGACATTCAAGAACTGATAAAGCATACTCCAGGATTGAGCACAAAAAATAAATCATTAAACAGTGGAGTGCAAAAGCAATCTACTATAGCAATTGGTAAGCCAGCTCCTTTCATTTGGTGCATCCTTTCCACCAAATGTGTGGTTCTCTTATCCCAACTTCTGTCTCATTCATAGACTCTTACCTTTCTTCTTAAGAATGCTACTTCATAAATCAAAACTTTCCTAAACCCTGTGGCAACATGTAGATAATGCCTATGTGTAGCAGTATAGTTCTTACCATATCACATCATCACCAAAAACAAAACAAACAGATGAAAAACAAAGCAACTCTAAAATTGTTCTTATTTTAACTTTTGATATTTGTATCTATCTATACTTCCCAGAAAATATCAGAATATTTTTCACTTGTACATTTTTTTGTCTTTAAACATATATACTTGGACGGTGTGCACAGGCCAAACTAGGTGATCTTTTTGTGATGGTTCAAGCACATATGTTGGTGTGTAGAATTTTTTACATGAGTGTTACTTATTAAAGGTAGATAAAAGAATGGTAGGAAAGTTTTAGCCTTTAAGTTTTTTTTGTACCGGGGATCAAACTTGGGTCCTTGCGCTTGCGTAGCAGGCAGAGAAACTAGCCTTTAAATTTTAAGTGTGATATTGTCAGCTATGGAAGAAGAGAGCAAATTCTTTTTTTTTTTTTGTATTAAATTATTTTATTGGTACATTGTAGGTATACAACACAATTACATTTCTCATTGGGAATTGTACCTTTACATAATGCAT
>NW_004624744.1:2715657-2760742 GCF_000247695.1 Heterocephalus glaber
AGGACAGTGTTCTAATTACAATCATATATTTTGTCTATTCTGTTCCTAATTTGAGAATGCTTTGTCTTGTCCTTTATGAGCCTTGTTTACATTAATTTCCATAGAAATCACACATCACCTTTACCTCAATTGATTACCAATAAAAGTCAGTGCCTGAGACTGGCCAGGGCCTCTGTCGGTTGCACGGGCATTGGTCGTCTTGGCACCCCGCTTTCTCTCCTAGTTCTGCCTCTTCGTGTGTTTTTTTCTCAGGCCTGGGTCACACACTGGGCAGGTGGGGACTACAGACTTACTGCAGGAGTCTCCAGCAACTAAGAATCACTAGGGATTCATACATTTAAAGAACGTTACCTAAATCTTCTCTGTCTGGGACATTACTAAATGTTTCCTAGTCGAGTAGCTTGTCAAATATAATAAATAACACCTGATTTGTTCTTTTATTAGAAAATAATAGTTCATTTTTCAAAGATGAAAACCCATCTTGATATTAATTCATTGCTAAGCAGATGACAGGGTGATTCCAAGTAGCATAAAGGCACATTGTGCAGTACGCAATCAGCAGGGGAGCACTGGCAAAGTTCACATGTAATGGGTAAAGAACACAATTGAAAGAGAAAAGTTCTTTGAATATAAACTTTCAACATATAATATTTTAAATAAACCTATGCTTTAATCTGTTGAAAAACTTCAGAAAAATGTCGGAAAATATCACAAAAAATTTCCATCACATACTAAACCACATTGACATATTTTAAATTTCATGCTTTTTGCAATCCTGTAGCCCAGTCCTTATATCTCTGAACCTAACTCATTGTACATATAAAAATTAAGTTTAAAAGTACAAAAAACATCTATAGGAGGAAAACAAATGCATTGGGAACAGATCTGAGAGTATATAATTTTTATGTGAAAAGTATACTTTTTTATCAGTCACAGTGTTTTCTCTTTTCATTAGAAATATTTTGTCTAGAGTATCAAAAAGCTAATAGAGGCAAAGTAGCTTCACAAAGAGGGTCACTGTTTTTTTTGGTGGTTATCTTGACATGTTTATTTATATCTCATAGTGTCATGAAATATAAAAATGGGATTATTTTTTTAAAAAGAAAAAAATTTCTTTTTGGTACTGGGAATCAAACTTGGGACATTGCGCTTGCGAGGCAGGTGGCAGAACCACTGAGTTAAATCCCCGGTGAAAAAGAAAATATTTTATAGCATCTAACATTCATCTGTCTGGTACTTTCGTGTAGAGGGAGATGGAAATCTTATGTGTAATAAACATCCAAAAGCCTTTGACTAGGTTGAGATTCACAAATAACATACCATATTGGCTTCTGTTTTACTCTTCATAAAAGTTACCTTTTGGGAAGAAAAATGTCTGTATGTGTGAGAACCAAAAAGCAGAGTTAGTAATTAAAATCATACAAATAATTTAATAAAATCAGTTCTATAAATTTTAAAAACTGTTCTAAATGAGGTAAGGTAGAGAACATATTTAAATAACTCTTGTTTCTATTTTACTGAAAAGCTTGTGTATACTTTTTTCCAAATTCAAAACTCTCATTTTTTCCATTTTGTAGAGCAAATATCAGAAGAAATGAAGAGACAAACTGTTGTATGCCTGAAGAATGAAGATAAGTGGTATTGAGCTACATTTTAGTAATATGCCCTTAAAAGGAATATTTACAGTACACACTAAGGGCATTTTCCTCCAAATATATCCATTCAGGCATTTTTCTTTTAAATTACCTAAAATGGATGAAAACCAACAGAGAATTGTGGAGAAAATGGACAAACCTTGACTACAGATGACAATGGATACTCATTATAGTTGAAACTGATAAAATTTAAGAAATTAAAAAAAAAATTTAAATTTAAGAAATTTTAATTTTAATGGATTAATTTAATTTTAAGAAATTTTAATTTTAATGGATTAATTTAATTTTAATTTAAGAAATTTTAATTTTAATGGATTAATCATCAAAATGGGTAATTGAAGAACTGTATTTGTGTGTGCCTTCTCCATTAAGCTCATGGGTGTTTGAAATGCCAGCTAAAATTGACCATGGTTCACAGGAAAATATTGAGGCCATAGGTCTTTGGCATTTTGTTTTCAAAGAAAGTAAGAATTATGAATACAGTATCTTCTTTGTATATCATAAATTTTATCTTAATTTGTGAGATGGCAGTGGTGGAGAGGTTGGTTAGTAATGGTTAGTAAATCTTAGCAAATGTTTTGTTTATAAAATTCTGCTTTACATATCCTCAGGCATAATACACAAAAATATTTTTATCTACACCAATCTTGTCTTACTTTTGCTTTATCATATCACGCTTGGTAAAAAATTCTCACTTTTACAGAAAAATATTTAGTGACCCACTCTACAAAGGTTTTGATACCCTATTATCTCAAATAAAAATTACCATTATCTTATTGTGTTTATTTAAATTATTCCACTCTTGATGTGATTTCAGTTTTCTGTTGTGTCATTTACATTAACTTCTCTGAAAGGGGAATAGTTTCTTCCTTTTTCTCTTCTTTTTCTGTCCCAGCTACAAGCTTATTGGTTGGTGCCACTTACATATGGGGTGAGTCCCACTCCCTCAGTTTGTTGGCCTACATTTCAATCATTCACAGATACACTCAGAATTTACTAATCTGATATGCAGTTCTTACTCAAGTGAAGTTGAGGATCACTTCAAAATTAAGGATCACATGGGGAGTTTTTACAGTTGCACTTAGAAGGAATATGTTCAAGAATTCTGTTGCACAACATGGTGATTATGATTAATAACAATGAACCATATACTTGAAAATTGCTAAAAGTAGATTTTAAATGCTCTTACTACAAAAATAAGTGTATGATGCAACAGATATGTTAGTTAGCTTGATTTGGCACACACATATGTAGTATCCCATAAATATGTACAATTCTGTGTTTGTTAATTTTAAAAAGTACCAGTCAACTTTATTTTATTCACTGTTATTTTGAGTTTGGGATCTCTGTCAGCCTAATTTAACCTTAGATGAATAATGGAAAGTTTTCTTAAGGAGGAGAAAGTGATCACTATGACTCGTAGAAGATGAAGTTGGAAGTGTGCACATGAATATCAACTATTTGGGTGAGTGCATATCTATTTTCCCAACTAGGTAGGTAATTATAGTCAAAGTGTGTCAGAGAGGCAACTTGATAGAAGTGAAACTATATAAATTTTGTTTCAGGTAGACCTATATTTAAATCCTTCTTTGGTAAACAGTAGGAAATGAATGAAATAGATTTAACTTAATATAATAATGACTGGTGTGACTGATGGCTTTATAATAAGCATTGAATTAATTGGTACAGTGCCTGAGATATAGTATGTTCTCAAAAAATGTCAACATCATTAACATATTGCCAACATATCTTTGTTAATAAATTACTATAGTACTAAAACAATAAAGATATTATGCAATTCTCTTTGAGAAGTAAAGTAGAAGAGCTCTAATCATTGGGCAATCCACACTTAAAACCCTTACCTATATATTTCATAGATTTTTTCTTTTTTTATTTTTCATTCCCAATGTCTATTAAATCAACCAAAGTTCAGGTAATACAAAGTACTTTATGTATTTGAAGGAGAATAGTATTTAATAAAGAAAATTTAAGTGATTTCAATGTCATCAGAATGGCTAAAGAAATGAAAGCCAGAGTGTTATGGTTTGGATCTAGAATGTCCTCTCAAAGCCTCATGTATTCAGAGATAGGATTTTTGAAAGGTGACTGGATCGGGAGTGCTATACTCATTAATGGGTTAATCCACTCATGAGCTGATAGCTTAAGGTACTGTTAGGAGCTGGGGACTGTTTGGAATAGGAAGTTCACCGGGATGTGACCTGAAGAACATATTTCAGGTTTCTCCTTTCTCTGCTTCTTGACTGCCTGGCACGGGCAGCTGTCCTCCATCCAGGACCTTCCCCCATGCGCAGTCGGTGGACCATGGACTGAAAACATGAGCCAAAATAAACCTGTCTTTCTTTAAACTGCAGGGATTGGGAATTTCATCCCAGTGACGTGAATGTGAGTAAGACACAGAGGTCAACAGTCTACGTATTTAATCAAGAGAAACAAAATGTGTTTCTACACAAGTATTTGCAAACTAACAAATGATTGAGAGACATCATAGAAGCTTTGTTATAGTAACTCCAAACTGGAAAACATCCTAAATGTCTCTCAATAGCAGAATCTACAAACACATTGTAGAGTATAAATGTACTTTAATAAAAGTCAGCAATTTAAAAAATGTAATATTTTTACAAACAATGGCATAATTGGATCTCAAAAATATTATGGTGAATGAACAATGTGATTTCATTTGTACAAAACGTTAGGGAAAATAAATCCAGTACATAGCTGTAGAAAACATCAAGGATTGCTTGTAGCTGTGGATCTAGAAGACATTGGGAATGAGCACAGAGAACTCTTTTGGTGCATGGAAATATTCCATATTAATGCATGTGTCAATAGTCATTAAATTCCACATTTGAAGTGACTTCTTTTTAGTATTACGTAATTTATATTTCAGAAAAGTTCAGCACCAAACTGTAATATATTGTAGCTGTTAACATACCTGCAAGTCACATGCATGTCACTTACAAAATAAATGTTATTTATGGAGTAAATATTTCTGTTCAGAAGATTAAAATGATGCAGAAATGTGATATATGTATGATAAGTATTTCCCAATATAAAGTTGATAAAATTACTGTCTATAATTCTTGACCTGAAACCACTTTCTGCCAGTTCAATAAAAATTTTCAAAGAATCCCTACAATTTAAATATGTCAGGTTGAATTTACGCCAATAGTTTGTGCTTTGTATTCAGGAAGCTTGCACTACCTAACTGTATTTCCAAATGCTTCAAAATGAAGTATTCATTGCTTTAAATGAAGTCAAGATTATTAGATCTTTGGCGGTTCCTTGGATCAGTTACTAATTTCATAAGAAATCCTCTATTCAATTTACAATATAATTCTTTTCAGAATTTTAAAGTATCTCATCATGCAGTTAATGTGGGAGAATGTCTCCTTCTTCTTTTGCTCTTATTGCCATATGGATATAAAATTATGATTTATGAAGTAGGATCATTAAACACCTAGAAATATTGCAAAATTGTTTCCCATGACAGTGTTTGGATAGCTAATCTTATGCACTTTGTATTCATTCAACAATGCTTATTTAATTGAATATATAATATGTGTCTAATCTGAGGCTTGGTTCTAAGGGTATTTTCCTAGAGCAGGATTGGGTAGTCAGATCACTTGGGACTCTTTAATTTGGAGGAGTGGTTCCGTTTGCAGCCTGAAGCCACAGAGCTTGGATAAAAGAAAATGTGGCTGCAGAATCAGAGTTTTTTTTTCAAATAAGCCAAAGTTCAGAGTTAAGAGCAAAACCCACAAATACCAGATCCATGAATAAAGAAAGGTTGAAAACTTGTAAAAAATTAACAAGATAGTGCCTGATATACATAGCAGTTGGAAAAAAATGAACTTTGACTACTGGTTAAAGGAAAAGTATTAATAACAGTACTTGATTCAATACTGTGTGATTTTTGATAAACTTTTGTACTACTTTCTATATAGGCAACTATGTTGGGTTGAAAAAGCATGTAGAACAGCTCTGAGAAGTCCCAACCAAGGCAAGGGGAGGGGTCACATGATACATAGCACTTCCTTTCCTATCCAGAAATGTGGGGAAATGTGCATGATCCAATCGATGGGCAAGAGTACAGGTGCCTTTGGTAAGTATTAGAACCTACATATAAGACCTCTATTCAGCCTTCATTATCCGATTATTTATGACGCCTCTCAGGAAGAACATTAGGAATAAACTAGATCTGCCAGAATTGTTTAGCAAGAGATGTAAATTATGCAGGTAATTTCCTGTAAAAATCTATATCTGAAGTGTCAAAGTTAGAAGAATACATTTGGCAGAGAGTACCTATGACTCCCTGAGTAGAGGGCAGTCACCCAAGTGAACCAAATGATCATAATAGCAGATATCCCACCCTAAGAAGTACAACTGAGCAGATCATGCCAGGATTTGCAAGTCCGTATAACTAGTCTCTCTCTGGATAGATGGAAATATTGTTTGTTTTTAATTCAAGAGTTAACAGGCCTTATAGCTGGTCATCCAAAGGGAAAGAAGAGGATTTCATCCTTCTTGAAAAAAAAAAAGATATGCTCAAAGGAAGAAAGAACAATATACTAGGTTATATAATTCATTTAAAGCCTTGTATCTGCATGGAAGATTAAAACAGTCAGGATCAAGTCAGAGATGCACATAGTAAATTAATCTCCAAGAGTAGATGACATGTTAATAAGACAGTTATAACAAATGAAAGAATAATGAGGTGAGAATAAATAAGCTATATTTCCCAAATAAAAGCAAGACTGTATAAATTTAGGAAATTCACCAGCTAATATGATCAAGAAACACTCCCAAACTGGGTAATTTATTTTAAAAGAGTCAGAAATCCCAACGTTAAAACTCAAAGAATTTATTTGGTTTTTCTATGTTACTATGGAATTTTACTTCATGTTACTTAAACACTAAGACACAGTCAGTATGGTATTTGCAATCATCTGGATGTCATTTGTATCCTGCCTTTGGCTCTGGTGGACACAGGGTGAAGTTCTAGAAACACATGCTTTTTCATGCCCAATAGGGCAAAGTTCTTGGATTACTAATTTATAATGATTTCACAGTGTAACAAAGCATACACAATTGACTAGAGAGATCAACATTAATGATGAGTTTCTTTACTACTTCCTTTAAAAATATTTCTTTCTTGAAATACATTTAAATTGCTTCAGTGTAGGGGGAGTCTTATATAATAATTGAGCAAATTGGTTGCATGAACGAAAGAAGATATTTTGATATTCCATTATATCAATGTCCCTGAATCATAATTATGAGTGGCAGGTAATTATATTTGTTGTTATAGATGCAGTGCTTTGTCTGTTAGATTTGAGTTGGTGTGGCTACTACATGTAGTTGATTAATCTTTCAAGTTGGTCATCAAATCACTTAACCCATGAGTCTCAATTGCTGAATGTTCCATCAGCTATAAACTTAGATAAAGACTGCCAATGTTCAGAATCAGACTTACTGCCATTTAAAATATTGTAAGTAACTGAAAAATAACAAATATTTGATACATTATTCAGCCTGCAGACATATTTCCTTCTTATTAAATAGGTTAATTCCTGGAAAACACATTTATTGAAAGTCGTAAATAAATATCTTTTCTATTTCTGTAGTAGATTGTTTCTCTTGTATGTAATGAATTCTAAAATTCTGGCTTATCGGCCTGTTTCTCCCTTTCCAGATCTAGTAAAGATTATGGAAATCTTCTCTTTTCTCATTTTTTCCCTGTAATTCTTTTTTGTATTTTCCACTGTACTCTTGTCTTTTTACCATTTACCCCTAGAAAAAATTGTAAACAATGTTATATTTTTGCTTTTTAAAGTGCAGTTTATATAATAGAAGAAGTTAAAGAATGTGTCCATTAAAGAATATGTCCATTTTTCAGTAAAACTGTATTCAATTGTAATTTGAGAAAAGGTAATTTTAACAATGAAATGTGTGTGGACGTAGGTATCTACATATATGTAGTAGCATATATTTAAAATATATTCAGCAATAAATTTGAAGAATATAATATAAATATAATTAAGCTAAAAAATCTGACACAGTAAAGATAGAAAATATAATTTAGGAGATTGTTTTATTGTTCAATTTGGATCCACAGGTGGACAATATTTGGTTGTGAGCACTCATTTCCAATGCCCATTTCTTGGATATGAAAAACCTACATGTAACTAAATCATACTCCAGATCTAATTTGAAGTTTCCAATTATGAGTAAACAATTTTACTGACCATAACAGTTGTTTTTCTTAAGAAGATTTTCTGGTTCCAATATTTTAGAATTTAAGAAATATATTTTCAAGCATGCATAAAGTACTCTGAAGAAAGGGAACAACACATGGGGACCAGGAGCAACCAACGCGGAGGCCAGCGCCCCACCGGTGCCCTGCCCGGGCATCAGGTAGAAGAGGAAATAGCTGCTAACAGACAAGGTGACCACTGTGATTGTCAGCTCCAGATAGCTGCAGAGGTGCGCTTGAGTCTATGCTGAGCACGAGGCCGGCACACACCGGGGTGCAAGGTCACAAGAATGAGGACGGCTTTTATTCTCTCGTTCCCGTTGAAAAATAACAACTCTGCCACCTTCGTCTCCTATTACAAGACGATCTCCAGAGTAATTAAATTCGACAGTTGAAATGATGTCAGCTTCCGCCACGTCCTATTCGATGGAGCCCTTCACCTGTGAGAAGCACCCCCGGAAGTCGTTGCCTCCTCCTGCTCCTGCCCTGGCAGCAGCACGGGACCGGGCCTGTCCAACCTGTCCAGCCAAGCACGCCCAACTGCAGACGCCCCAGGGAGTGCTCACCTCCGGGCGCGGAGGAGGAATCCCCCCCCCCCACGCTTTTCAAAGTTTGTTTTAAAAATTATGATTTTCTTTTCTTTTTTTTTCTCGGTACAGGGGATCAATCTCAGGACCTTGCATTTGCCAGACAGGCACAACACTACTGAGCTACATCCCCAGACCCAAATTATAATTTTCTTTGTCTCTTTTCTGCCTACTACTTTATTTCTTCTACCTTACCTCAATCCATAAGAGTAAATGACAATCCTGTGCCTTGCTTACAGTTTTAGGCATGCTTCTTGGAGGCAGGAGCAGTGGGAGGACATGAGAGTGAGACAAACTCTCAGAACTCACTGTGTAGTCCAAGCTGACCTTGAATGTGAGACACTCCTACTTCAGAGTACCCATCAGCTTGGACTGTAAGCATGTCTCAGCACACCTGGTTTGGATGTCTGTCTTTTCTTTTGTATGTCTTGGATTGAGATGGTTGTGTCATTTGCTGGTCTGGTGTGTTTAATAAGCTCACATGCCTGGTGTCTCTAATAATGGTCAGATGTGTCCATGTATCTATGTGGCCCTGATTTAATTTGACAAGTTCACAGGTAGTAATTTTTAATTAGCATGAATAAGTCATTTATCAGTACTTGACTTATGCTTATGTGGACAGATGGCAATTTATGTGCACAAATGAGATGCAGAGTCATCCTGAGGCAGGAGATTAGGGCATGGTCAGCAGCCTGGGGAAGTGGGTGTAACCTGCCACAGAGATACAAAACACGTGTCCAGCAAAATAGCTGCTAAGCCCTGCACCTGGGACCAATCAGAAACTGCTGTCTTCAATTCTTCTGGCATGAAACCAAGCAAGTTTTTGACAGGATAGACTCAATGTGACATCAGCATGAGGTATAAGGGATACAAAAGATGGCTGTCATTGACTTTGTAAACACCGTAAGCTTTTCATGATCTATTCTCACCCTGAAGAGTATACTTCTTTTCCTACCTTTAATAAATGTAAAACCTTCTAAAAAAATAAAGTACTCTGAAAATAAAATTAGTTATTTTATGATAAGGCTTAGTAATTTATGTTTCTTTCTCAATAGAAACTTTCTCTGGATGCTTGTATTCTGACATTGCAATGCATCTTAGTGTTACTCATAGATGAGATCAACAAGTAAACAAATGTAACAAGACAAAAAACAAAATGGAAACTCTAAAAAGAAAAATAATCATTTCTATTATCCAACTTTATTTGGTATGTGTACTAGGCATACTGCGAAAAGTTTATTACACTATATTAAACAGATTCCTATATAATTGATAGGTTATAACTTTCTTTTTTTAAACAATCTTGCTTGCTTTGATTGTACTAAAAAGACCTGAAAGTTCTTACAGCATCTTAGTATATAATCAATATCTTCTTTGTGCTAATTCTGCAGGTGTTTATATATAAGTTCTTTTTTATTAAGTTATACTTTCAAAGACATCTTTAGTTATAATTTCTAAGATTGTGTAATCTCTTTACAAAAAAGTGGCTAGAAATTCATAATTAGCATATTAGAGTATCAGTGTAAATTGGATTAGATTGTTTTATATTATAATTAGGCAAAATTTGCTGTTTTAAATCAATAAACATTTTTATTGTGAATGGCTTCAGACTACTTTTCTTCAATAAAATGTCTTGTGTAATGTAGGTAGAACTTTCACACAGTACTTGACTGCATTTTTGCAAATTCTGAACTAATTAAATGTGAGTTTCTAAGATTAAAGATATTTTCAGTTTTTCTAACAAACATGACTGCATTTGAGTTTTACACATTTGCCTATACTCATGTTGCCTAAATAAATTGAAAGACAAAAAGCTAAAAAAAAAAAAGCTATTAAGCAATATGTTGTCAACAGTAGAAATTTTCAGTGGATCAATGGAAACTGGTAGGAAAAAACAATCTATATTACAGTGGCTGTGTAAGCTAAAATAAGAAAAGATATAGGTTAAAACACAGAATAATCTTGAAACTAGCTACAGAAAAGAAATTACATGGAGATGATGTACAAAATATGAAAAGTAGAGAAAGGTTTTATCTGGAAATTTAGTAGGGTCATGGTTACACTATTTTCCTAACATTGTATTAAAATTAAACTTCAAGTCTTGTAACATAACTATTAATACATTCAGGTTGAAAAAATACTAGCATTTATTTTTTAAAAATCAAGAAATTTTGCTAGAGAAGTTAAATATGCTCAAATCCCATTGAATTAAGGATTATTGAATCTATTTCCCAAAAGTGAAACTGTTGTTGATCATAGGAAAATACATGGAAGAATTTTATAACTGCTATAAGTTAAATTAGCATTCGTTGTCTCAGCTGCTACCATTTTGAATCCACCACTCTGTCCTGACTAAGGGCATGTTCCCCTTGGGTGCTCTAATCCACTAACTGAGAGCAGGAAGCTGCTGTACTACTGCCAACTCATTCTGGCCTTGTTAGGGAATCTTCAAACAGAAATTTTCTCTTTAGTTCTATCTGCCTGTCTAAGATTTTCTTCGAGTTGCTTATTCAATTTGGATTATATCTGTTGCCCTGCTATTAAGCAAATGTATCACCTCTTCTCATTAATGACTACTCTGCTCTTAAGATTAACCAGTAATGTTTTCATTTCTGTTAGATTTTTTTACATAAAGAGTAGTCATATATAGAATTTTCTATTTAGGTATTTTTAGAATTTTCATCTCATTTTGTGATATTTTCCATCTACTTATTCATTAATCCTATCTGTTGCTTTAAAGTTTGAACTTATTTATATTGGGTCATTTTTATCTTTATTAGTTAAATTTCAATACCTATTTAAATGCTGAACTTGTTTTATTGACAATTTTGAACCAAGTTTTTTTGTTTCTTTCTATGACTAAGTAATTTTTTTCTTTTTATTCTTAAAATTAGAAATGAAACATTGTTGAGAGTTTCAATTTTGTTGTCCTTTAAAAATTATAAGTATTTGACAGATTTTTAGTCACTTCCTTTTTGCTTTACATGTCTTTTCAGAAAGATAGTCCTTGTATTTTCTTGAAAAGTCTTTTAAAGCTTTTTTTCTTTCATGATTTACCTGGATTTTTGTTATGTGTATGTTAATGTAGAATAAATTTATTTTATTTGTCTCAGAAACATTTATTGTATTGCAAAAATCTTAAAAATTATGTAAAGATCAAGAGAGGAGACATTTGTAGCACATATTTTTACTAAATATTATCTCAGAATAAAATAATCATAATAGAACAGTACATAAACTCTATGAGGCAGGTTATGATGAAGCATGACTTTCACATTAAAATTATTAAAATATGCTCAATTTACCTAATAATCAGGGAAACATAAAACAACAAGCTTTTATTATACATTTGGTTGCTTGACATTAATTATAAAGTCTGACAATCCTAAATATTGGTGAAAATGCAGATGAATTTTTACAGTTGATGCATTATTTAACAAAGTAAAAAATAACTTTCCTTATGTAATAGACTTGGAAATGTGAATACTTTATTATAGCTGGCCACTTCTTTTTCCTCAAGGAACCAAATATTAAACTTTTCTTTGTTTAGAATAACAAAATGTTGGGTCATAATAATGTCCATTACCAGAAGATGGTAAAACATAAATTATAGTATATTTATCAATACACAATAAGACAGTAGTTAAATTTATTGGAGTTATCATTATCATTATAGTTTTGGCCAACAAAAGGAAGTTACTGCTTTGTGTACTTTTTGATTGCATATATATATATATATATATATATATATACACACACATATATGTGTGTGAAATATTTAAATATGCAAGACATATAGTTTTTAAAGTATATATGGGGTAAATATTAAAAATATAATAAACCTTTAAATGAGAATAGTGCTTATTTCTACAGCAGTAGAAGAAAATTAAATCAGTAGTGGTGTACTGTACTATGTGATCTTAACAATTTATTTCTTTCAAAATAAGGATTGGAAGCAAATATTGCAGTTTAGTCTGATGACTTCTAGTAGTGAAGAGATGGTGATGTTACAACTCATTCTCTACTTTACTTTTGAGGGATTTCATATTTTAAAATCTAGGGGGAAAAAGCAAAAATAATTCCATAATTAGGAAATTATCTTCGGTGATTAGTCTTTTTTTACTCATGCTGCTGGAGGTTACTAGATATTATAACTCTTAGAGAACAAAGCATTGATTAAAATACTCTTTCAAGTGAAATTTTAAAGATACTGGAGAGGTGTGTCTATTTTAAAACATTTTCCCTTTCCATACTGTGAGATGCCTTCTACTGATTTCTTTTTTTCTTTGTTTCTACTTTTTGTCCTACATTTTACAATTTGTGCTTATTGGTTATACAAATTAGTGAGTTTTATTCCGACAGATTTGTACATGCACGTATACTTTAAGAGTCCTCCCTGTCACTCCTCTTACCCCATCCTCCCATCTAGTTTCATGTTTTTAGGGAAAGGGTTCAATGTGTATAATGCATTTTGATCTTGCCCTTAAAGGCATCCTCATGAAGACAATGAGCTTTAAATTTAAAACACTACTATTTGAAGATGAAGGATAATATCTAACATGAATGAATTTGTAAGTTAAAATTTATTTCTTCCTAACAATATTCTGTGTCCCAGGGTATTCAAATGGGAGATAGCTAAATTTAGGTAGGATTTAAAGGAGTAGCCCAGTGTTAACTCATGTTCTGGTCACCTGTCTATGTTAGGAAAGCAAGACAGGAAAAGAGTTGACAAAACTTGTAGTAGAGGACTGTATGAGAAATCTCAGCCTATCAAAGGAAAATACTATTTTCCAAGCAGTTTACCTCAGGCCAATGTCTAAAATAGGAGTGAACTCATAAAACCCCTGGACAGAGTTACTCATGTTTAGAGGGCGATGACTTCTCCACATGGTGAATCTCCTTTTGTGTGAGAGAGAATTATGCCCAATATGTAGCTAGAGGACACTGGCCATTTCATATGCCATCTCCTATTTCTGTAATTACTCATTCATCCTATGTGCTGGAGACAAATATGATTTTATTTTTAAAAGCTAAACCTTTCTATTGCCCTTGTGTATTTGTTCACTTGCTGACTATTACTGGGATGGAGCTATTAGTTTTGAATAAGAGAATCATATTAAAAGAATGCAGTATGAATGGTCACCTGCTTTCAGTGTTCACACAATGATCTAGGTCTCAGGAAGTAGTAACCTTGTTCCATGAATAATGGGGACATTACAACTTAATATTTTTCTATTTTAAGTTAGATTTACATTTCTTTCCTTGAATAAGTCAAAGCAAGAAAATTTCCTTTTTTGTTCCTGGCAAGCCTTCAGATAGATAGATGTAATGGATTATGCATCATCTGAAGTTTGTCCTTTCTTTATTATCATATAGGAACAATGTGGATGGTTCATTGTAGTCTTTAATATCAAAGATGAGGAATTCTATTTCAAAAACATGCTGCCATCTACATAAAATGTTAAGTAATACAAAATACTATGGTGATGGCTTGGCTTCTTATTGAGGTGGATGTTCATGAATTACACCATCTTTTCCAGAACAAGCAGGATAAAACTTCATAAAATGAACTTAAGCAATAGTATACATGAGCCATCTCATACTGTGAAAGCTTATCATTAGCATTTCTTGCTAACTCAATGGTCAGTTATATCACATTGTAATTTAAAACCAATTAAAGCTACATAAAAATCACCAAACACTATAATTTCAGACTTCCAATCTCCCTAGGAATGCTAGTGGTTAAATGGCATGTATTCTAAATTTAGTATTACTATGTTTATTACATTCATTATTATTTTTTAAATCCACAGTATTTTCAAAGATTGATGTGAATGTTCTCTTGCAGTACCAAATGAATCTCTCAAAAAATTTAACTATCAATAATAGTTTACAACTTCAGATTGGAGAAAGAGGGTTTATGGCTATGTTTCTAAAGACTCTTTCTAGTTCTTTGGAATAAACAAAAATTTTAAACGGTTGTGACATAGGGTACTCTTTGTTTGTTTGATATGGTGACTCTGAGGATCAGCTGCAAAACCTAGCACATCCTAAGTATGCATTCTATTATTGAGCTACTCCCCCAGCCTCCATATAGAGTAAATTTAAATGTTCCATGCACAAGTGCCCATCGACTGGAAACTGGATAAAGAAAATGTGTTTTTTTATAAAATGGAGTACTACTCAGCCATAAAGAATGAGAATCTAGAGACATTTATAGCTAAATGGATGCATATTGAGGCCATACTCTTAAGTGAAATAAATAGGACACACATGTGTAAATACTGAATAGTTTCTCTAGTGTGAGAAACTGAAAGTGTAAATAAGGATGAAAATGATTAAAATGAATAATTGATAATTTGGAATAAGAAAAGGTCCAAGGGTTTGGGGATGGTGGAAGGGAAAGGGGAAAGGGAAGAAGGGAAAGAAAAAATTATGACAAAAAAAATGGAATCAAGCTCTGTGTAAATAGGGAAGGGCGGAGGGGGTGAAGGGTGCACAGGTAATAGGAGAAAAAATAAAATCTAAGATGCATAATGTTCTGGTACAAACACCCAGTGATAAATGTAAATGTATTTTATACCTAAAATGTACCAATAAATATATATATTAAAAAAATAAATAAATGTTCCATGCAAAATATGTAGTTAAGTTCTCAAATGAAAACTAAATTGTTTTTGTAGTTAAGAATATGAGAGTGGGCCAGGGATTTAGTTCAGTGGTTCCACCGCCTGCCTCGCAAGTAGAAGGACCCAAGTTCTGTCTCTCGTCCCCACCCACCAAAAAAAAGAATATGAGAGTAAGAGTAAGTGAAGAAACTAGGGGTTGCCAGGTGCAATAGCAAATGCCTCTAATTCCAGCTACTTGGGATGCTGAAGCAGGAGGACTGCAAGTTCAAAGCCAGGCTAAATAGCCTGAGCTATTTAATTATAATTTGCCTCAACATAAAAAATAGAAAGGGTTGAGGATATACCTCAGTGGTACAGGCCTCCTGGCTGCAGTAACCTGAAGAAGAAAAAAATCGAACTCGGTTCTTGGAACAAGTTTCTTTTTCAGAATGAATAGAGAGTCAACTTACTCTTGTTATTTTCAAGAATTGTCAAATTTGGAAAGATAAACTGGTTCTTAATATGATATTGAATTCTTCCTTGTAGTTTGTCTTCCCCTGCAGCTTTCTTAAAATCGATCTTAAGTACTACTGGGGACATACAGTAAAATAGAACTAGAATGTGTCAAGAACTAAATGCATTTAAGAGCCTGAGGGAAAACGTTGGTGATATTGGGAGTAGCAGCTTTGGCTGTAATTGAAGGCAAGTCATCTGTTGGCTCCATGTTCAAAAGAAATAGGACATAAATGGCTTTAGTGGTGTCAGGCAAAGGTGCCCTGTGGTCAAACATCAGTATCTTTAAGAGCAGATATCAGGAACCTCAATGCCAATAAAGACAAACACTGATAGCACTGGCACTTTTGACAAACAGTGGCGTCTTAAGTATTGTATGTCTTTGCATCAGAACTGGGGGATCAGATTAATTATGGACTGCCGAAACAGGAGTATGAGAGGACAGTGTCTAAGAGAGCTTATATGCAAAAGTAGATGTGAGCTATCTTTTGGAGAATCCTGAAAACAGTTGGGAGGAATTTAAATGAGGCTAACATTCTTTTAGTTCAAGGAAATGTACAAATGGGAAAATATTAGTTCCAACTGTAGTTCTATTTTGAGCTTTAGTTTACTGTGATGTGGAAAGCATGACTTATCATATATAATACAGTAAGATGTTATAAGGCCATGGAAATTATTCAGTAAAGAAGGGAAGCCTGTTTGGCTGATAGTCATGCCCTCAAGGGCTGTTTGTTTAGATCATAAATCCTCAATAAGTTCGCATTGCTCTAAGACTTGAGATTGTTGATTCAAATGTCCCATGTCATATAAATCTAATATTCAAAAGGATATTATCTAGCAAATTAAAATTTAAAGTAGGTGCAATCTCTACTTTGCACTCTCTTTTGCTCTAAAATAAGTTGATGAGTTATATTTACTATTGTGTTCTTTTGGAATGTCTTGATGAGATCAGGGAACAACAGGAATAGTTCCTATACGTATGAAGTAATATCCAATGGTGGGGATTAATTGTATCTGCTAATGACTGGTAAGTAGGAAAAGCCAAGAAAGAAATTGAAAGGGCCACTTAGAATAGCTAGGTGAATTACATTGTCACCTATTAAGTCAGCCAAACCCAAACCAACAGTTATTTCAACTTTTTTATCACATTGCCTCCATGTCTAATCAGACATAAATCTTGCCTATGTTAAGTCAGTTTCTCTGTTCTTTTTCATGAATACTTCGGCCCCTCATTCAAGCAGGCATCCTGTATCTCACTTGAACTATGACAGTAGGTTCTGTGCTGCTCTTCCTGACTCCAGTTTTGTGCCTCCAAATATGCCCCCCCACAGGATCACATGAACATACAATCCTTACATCCTTTGTCAAACTACTTCGATGTTGCCTTCATCTTGTGGGCTTTTATCTCCCATCACTCTTTAGCATCTTCACTCAAGGAATAAACATGTAGTTGCAGTGCCCAGTCCACATGAAAGCTTCTTTGCTTCCATTTATTAATCATGATCTTCTGTAGGCCAATTTTTTCCTTGCCCTTTCGGCACCTACATGTATTTCTTTTACACTTTATTCTGCTTCCATTTTCCCATGTGCCTACTCCTCATTATAATTCTACTGGTATTTTACTGGTATTGTTGCTTCACAAGTTTTTGTTTTCAATGGACCTATAAGCTCCTAGAAAAATAAGACAGTCTTCATTTACATACTGATTGCACATGGAGCAATACCATATTCTCATTTATAAATAGGAATAAAATAGGATATTTTGTGTGGTTATTTAAATATCAAATATATTAAAACAAAATAACTTCTTATAGTTGGGCCTGATATCTGGTATATATTCATATTTATGAAGGCTTAATGTGTGAAAATGTAGATTTTTCTTAATTTTTAAAAAATATGAATAATTTTAATATGCTTTAAAAATTTTCATGTACTTTTCATTATCTAATCCTAAAATTTATATGAATGCTTAATCTCCAGGAAGCACTAAAAATTTTTAAAAAGTAATAACAAAGGCGATTCATTGTAGGTAATAGTTACTGAGAAAAAGTTACAGTAGTGAAATTCAGTAGTATCCACATGAGGATATAGATCAGTAGAGTAGAATACACAATCAATTAGTGTACTCAACAGTATGAAATACAGCAAAGATGTCATTACACATCAATAGGTAACTAGTGGACAATTCAACAGATGGTCTTGGCTATGACAATTGAAGAAAACATACATATAATTTCCTTCCTCATATCTCAAGACAATTCTAATCAATTAAAATATTCAAATGTGGAAAGCAAAATTGAACTTAAAAATATAGAAAAATTTCTTTCACCTTTAGAATGGTAGTAGTACTGATACTATTAATAATAGCAACTATAAAATCCACTAACACTCTTTGAAAATAGCATCCCAAGCCTTGTTCTAAATATTTGTTTTGCTATGTAATTCAATTCTTACAGTAAACTTAGAAATATTATATCAGTACTCTATTTTTAGATGGAGAAGCAGCATTTAACTTGCAAACATATAAATCTTGTATGTGGCTAGCTGGGATTTTAATCCTGCTAGCTTTCTCCAGAGTCTTTACTTTTTAATCAGTCTTATGTACAAATTATAAGCCATAAAGGAAAATCATGAACCAATTTGACTTCATTAAATGAAAAAAAAAATTGACCAACAGGCCACAATAAAACTATATGTGAGAAAAGACATATGCAATATAACCATATATATGTATATCATATTTATATTAACAATTCTTACATATCAATGAGAACAAATGAGCAAATAATAAAGAAATAATATTATCTTGCAAATCACACAAAAGGAAACTGAAGAATTTAATAAACATGCTAAACTCTAGTGATGGGAGCATGTAAATTAAAATCACAATGAAATATTACATCATGCTCAAGTTAGCACCATGTTTGGCAAGATGGGGAAAATTGGTGAATTAATATGCGATGTTAATGAGAGTATCAATGGATTGAACCATTTTGTAGGGCAATTGTCAGTGCCCTGTAAGACTGATATGCATAATCTACAATCCAGAAATTTTATTTCTAAATATTTGTCCTCATTTACATAAGACAATATGTAAAGTGTTTCTTAAATCAATATTTGTGTGTTAAAAGTGTAAACACCCTACTATTCCTTGGTAAAATGAATAAATAATTGTTTATACCCATTGGGATGCATAATAAAATATTAGAGACATATATATGAATACATAGCTATGTATATGAACATGATAAAAAGGTAACTTCTAAAAAATAAATATGATATATTATTGATATATTTAAATGGTATAAATGTTGTAAAAATATAAACTATCCAATGAGTATAATATATATAATTCATGTTTTCTTTTGTAGAGGGAGATGGAATAAATGGACAAGAAAAGATTTAGCTATTTTTATTTCTATGAAAAGCTTCTCAAGCAAGTATTATAAAATTCTAATAGCTATGAAATCTGGTTGATAGGTATATGGAAGACTATTATACTATTTTATAATCTGTGTAAATTTTATATTATTAAATGCATTCTACTTTGTATTTTAATATGTTTTTAGTAATTATTGTTAAAACATTTAGAAACAACACAAATAATGACAATACACATGATGTCACTCAGCCAAAGCACATGCTTTGTTAATCTTCCTGGCAACAGAAATTTGGCTGAGGAGATGTTGCTTCATCACTGCTAGTTGCTTCTTCCAGCCTCTCTATCCCTGCACAGAACCATCATTTATTCACTGTTGAAAATAAATTTGTGCTCAGAGTCTGCTATTTTGTAGGCATTGTAATAATCTGAAACATTTGACTTCTCAGATTTTTAAGCAATGTTTTATTCATATGACTCTACTGCAATGTCAGGAGAAGAATCTGAGTACAGCTTAAAGGCAAGACTTTTTCCTACTAGGTTTTTTTTATTGCCTTTGAAGTATCCGGGACGTCCCTGACTTTATTACGAAACTCTATAAGCCTCAAATTCCTTGTCCCCATTCTCAATTAAAGAGGTCTTTTCTTTATATATTTTTTTTATTTTTAAGACTTTGTCTTATTTTTATAATGAGAAAATTTTTGTCTGACTTCTGATACGTTAAAATGTTGAACAGCTGATACTAAGAAGAAAGGATTAAACTGTAGCAAAATACCCGGACTCCCATCCTGTCTCTGACCCCCACTATAGCTAAGTCAAGTAAAGGAAACCAGAATTCTTAGACAATTATCAATGGAGAGAAATTTTAGCATGATTACAAATTAACGAAAATCTAAAATGTACTATTATTAAATAGAAAATCAATTTCTTTTGGTGTTTGTTTGTTTTTTGGTTTTTGGTATCAGGGATTGAACTCGGGACCTTGCACTTGCGAGCAGGCAGTGGAACCACCGAGCTAAATCCCTGGCCTGAAAATCAGTATCTTAATGCAATCTTAAGGCATGTGTAAAAACGTGTGATCCTCAGACCATTAAAAAGTCAATGATATTTTGACTGAGTTCACTGGAAACAGATTCCGTGGTGCATGTTTGCATACAAAATGGTACTGAGGAGTATTCTTGGGAAATATTCCTAAAAGAAAGTGAGGAAGGCAGGGTGTGGCAAAGGAGGAAGCCACTGGTTGTACATTTAGAATTGAGGCCTTAGTCAATCTTCCTGGGTGTTTTGGAGCTGACTGTCTTTCACAGATGTCCACATTGTGAGTAGCCCATCATGGGAAATGTTGTCATCTGTGGGGAAGCATAGCATTGGGTAAGATGCTTGCCTTTGACTAAGGGCAAACCCAATGAGGGAAGTAGCTGTTGAGACAAGAGGAAGGATGCTCACAGTAGCTGAGGATGTTTGTGCTAGGTCTCCCCAGGAGTTCTAAGTGGAGCACTGATTTTTAACTAAAATGGTTTCCATACTCACACATACTTTAAATACTTTATCTTTTATCTCCCTTCGAAAAGCGAGAATTGCTTACATGAGAGATTCTGCAATGAAATGAGGCTAAAGGATGAGGTAAGAACACATTTCATACATTACATAGAAATAAGGCCACTGAGCATTTAGAGGGTTTGTTTTTAAGATCTCATCAGAATATCCAGCCACTAGAATGGCTGCTTCAAAACAGTGTGGATGACACTTTAAAATATCACGTATCCACACAAGGATATTTCATCACGAAGACAGGCCTCACTAGCAAGCTCAGAGGCAGGCAGATCAAAGACATATTACTGAATATGGGCTTTCAGTGTAGGGAATTTTCCTTCCTTCATATAAGTGACTCTATTGAACCTCCTGAACTTTTTTTGGTAGGAGTCTTTTCATTGTTCAATTACCAGCCAATTTTTAAAAATAAGTTTTTGCAAATAATTTTTATTTCTTTTTGAAATGAGTGAGATATTTGTGAATGAATGAATAAATGAATTTTCATGGATTCATTTATTCATTCCTTTTTTCAGAGGCCAGGTGTCTAGGATAATAGAAATTTTCAAATTTCCAAATACTTGTCAAACATTAGAATTTTAACTATTAAAGCTTTATTGGACTAGTATCTACTCAAAAGAAGTATTGATGGGGACTAGATTTATATTCAATGGGTTAGTATAAATTTAAAAATTAGAGTTAACTTGCTTAAATTAATGATTCTGTGATTCTAAGGCTAGAATGTGGTATAATGTGAAAAAAACCCTTAATTTTTGATCATATTGTTTCTTTGATTTGTGATATCAGGCAAATTGTTTATTCTCCTCCAGGCATACTTTTCTAAATCTATAACTGTGTATAATGATAGAATCTGTTTTATAGAATTTTAATTATACATAATAACTGGCCTAGGAAAAGTTTCAATAGATGCTAAGTTTTTCTTCATAAAACACTTGGTTAAATGTCAGGTGGGATTGAACTGTTAGCGTGTGCAATCTGTGATTGATTATTCAGGTAGTACTCAAATTGAATGAATGAAAGTAGATATCATCAGAGCAATGGTTGCACTGGTCAAGCTTAAATAGACAAAGAAGACTATTCAAAGTTATTGTAATATGGAAAAAATGAATAAGAGTAAACTCAACTCCATTAAAAAAAAGGGTGTGGTACACTGGAGTAAGGAGAACATAGGCCATCTGTGTCACTACTCAGTTTTACTCAAAGGAAAAGTAACCTTTCTACTATCTTTGTGACAGAAGCTATAGAAGTATTACAATTTAGAGCAAAGTATCCACTAAAGTTAGATAGGGATGCCATCTCCCTTGATGTTCACATTTCAGAACAAGGGGCCCTAAGTGCTTGAGAACACAAATCCAAATATGTTTAACCTGATTTAAATACTACACGATGTATACAATTATCAAAACGTTACCTAGTGTCTCATTAATATGCACAATATTTATGTCTTTGTGTATCAAAGTAAATTTAATTTACATAAAATGTTTCTTAAATCTTATGTTATGTGGCTTTCTGGTAAGTATTTTTTATCAGATTGAGTTTCCTGCCTTTTTCTAGTATGTTACATTTTTAGTAGGTTTTGAATTTTACTAAACAGTTTTCTATGTTAAGTTCATCGTGTGATTTATTTTATCCGTCTGTTTAAATGTGCATGCCTTAGGTTGGATTTCCTCAGACTGAGACTGAAAAGAAATACTGATTTGAAAACCTTCATTAAAAATATTTCTAGCAGAAATCAATAGGTGAAAGGGTACATTTGACTACATATAGGTGCAATGTCAAACCAATTTTATAATGGATAACTTTATATCAGTTTTGCAGAAGTTTAATGCTAGTATAGGTAACACCTCAGAATTGTTTACTTCTAGTACAATGAAAGTGTATTTTTTAAACTCCATAAATTTTTCAGATATGGTTAAGGATTTCAGAATATGAAGAAGGAATTTCCCTGGGACTTTAGATTCTCTGTTAATAAATAAATATCAGAAGCCTGAGGTGGTCTTTCTGACAAAGAAACACAGGTGTAAACTGTTTTGAATAAGCATCAGGTAGACAGGAAAATGGCAAAATAATCTGAGAGAGGATGGATGGACCACTGACATCTGCAATAGGTGTGATTCACAATGACTTAAATCATGAATGTCTGGAATAAACCCCTCTTAATCATTATGCAGTGTCCTTTTTATATCTTGCTGAACTTAATATGATACATATTTTATTAAAGAATTTTTGCCTAAAAGATCTTATAAGAGCTTGGCCAATAAATTTCTTTTCCAGCACTTTTCTAATTTCATAGAACAAATTAAATTATATTTCTTTTTGTCTCTTTTTGAGAAGATTATTGTTTAGAGTGGGTATTATTTTTTCCCAAAGTTTTTGAGTAGTTTTCCAATGACTCAATTCTGGCTTAGACTTTTCTTTTGAGGAGGGGTTAGTATTAATGCATTATGTGGCTAAAAATTATGTTACATTTTTTTCTAAAAATTATATGAAATTACTGATTTTTGGATTTCTTATATTGGTTTTGATAGGTTGCAATTTTGAGGTATTTATTTGTTTCAAATCATCAAATTCATTGGCATGGACAGCTCACAGCAATTTAATGCTATTTTTCTACATTTTAAAAATACACACGTTTATTACTTATTCTAACAAATTTACTTAAAATGCAAGAATATGAAAATATGCTACACTTCTGAACTTTTATATTGATTCATATATATTTCATTATCATGAACACATATGTACTTTTTCAATTTTGCATTTTTTCCTTTAACACTCTCTTGTATTCACTGTACAACATTATCTACCTCCTTACCATTTTGCTAGCTATACTCTGTATCTTCATAACACTGTTGTCTATGTTCTTTCCATTGCTTTGTTAATATGAGTAATCCTGTTCATGTGTCTTGACACAAATTACATGTGAAATGCTATGCAAACTGTTGTGTTAGGAAAACCAACCAGATGATATCATTTTGCTTTTTGATTATTATCTTTGATTAAATTTCCTAAAGTGTTGTTTACAACATCAGCAAATACAAGAAGTTTTCTAATTATTGTTATCTAACAACATGATGCTTTCTTGATATATCAAATCACTTTGAAGTGCTAGTAACAATATATGAATCAACTATAAATAATTAGGCATTTCAATTAATATGTTCAATATCTAATTGGAGGAAAATGTCAAGGTAAGTAAAGAATGAGCTAAATTAGTAGTAACCATGTTTAGAATATTAAGACCTCAGAGGGAAGGAGGTATTAACCCAACGTATTTGTCATTCCTATCCTGCCACTTTTATCTACAAGAAGTGTTTCTTTTTGTCATTGTCCTGTTTCTTGTTTGTTTTTGGTTTTTTAATTTTAGGTGCCTGCAATGAAAAAGGCTAGATCACCTGGTCTTTAGTAATAGAGTCTTAGAGGAATCTGTGTGAGGGTAAAGTTGCTGGCCTACAGTCAGGTTTTGTGTCAATTTAGAACTGTAATTTTCTCTCCAGTTCCCATCTTACTATCCTTTGCATTTTGCTCATGTCTGTGCTTACCTCTAACTCCCCATACACAGTGCAAACAAGTATTCAGGTCTTTGTTGCTAGTGGTTCTGTGACTGACAGCTGCTGGTTTAAAGAGTTACTCCCTCTTAAAGAAAGTGAGTTTACTAGAGATTGAAAACTAAAGCAATCAGATGATACTTGGAAATGTAACATTTTAGATTCAATCTATTAGGGAAGTAGAAGGAGGGTTGGGCCAGTAAGAAAGTATCAAGTTTTCATTAAAAACAAAACAAAAGAAAACAAAACAAAACAAAATAAAGTTTATTACAGAAAAATTATCTTGGAAAAGAAAGAGTTTCATTGTGGGGTCCCAAATAATTCCTTGAAATTCACCTTTTAATTGTTAGTCTCTTGATTATCCATATCTCAGCCATGGAGAACTGAAGAGGAAAGCATAATTTTTTCTGTCTGAAGAATATGTAAGTGTTTTTACTCTTTCACTTCTGATGTTTATAACTTAGTTTCTCTTTTTTTTCTAAGTCAGCTTTTCAAGAGTTTATCAATCTTGATTTTTTTAAAAAGGCAGATCTTAGATTTCTTGGTTTTCTTATATGTTTGACATATTTTATATTGATTTCTGCCATTTTTTTATTTCATTTATTTTGACTTTGTATATTATTTGTTTGCATTTTGTTGGATTGTTATTCATTTTCAACCTTTTTCAATATAGATACTTTAATTCCATAAATTTTCCTTTAAGCATCCTTTAGCTATATTCAATTGGTTTAAGTATGTGAAATGTCAAATGATCATTATGATTCAGTTTCAAATTTTTCCTACTTTTCATTTTAATTTCTTCATTGACCTATCTACTATTTAGAAGTATAATGATTAATTTTCAATTCCTTGGGTGTTTTCCCTAGGCATGTTTTTACAGGTTTTTATTTAAACCACTTGGTTCAGAAAATATATTGAAATATTTCAATTTTTTGAAAATTATTGAGGCTTTCTTTATGAATGGTTGGTAAATTTTCTCCTGAAATGAGAATATGAGTTCTCTTCTTGAATGGACCTTTATATTAATTCACTCAAATTTGTTAATAATGTAGTTTAGATCTTCCATATCTTCAATAATTTATAATAATAATTCTCCCCTTTCCAGATTCATTATGTCAGTTATTGAGAGAAATTGTGGCCAACTCTGACTGTTTTTGGTCTATTCATTGTGATAGCTTCCTGGTGGATCAATCTTTTGTTACTAAGAAATATTTCTATTTATCTCACATAATATCTCTTGCCTTGATTCTTATTTTTTGATGTTAATATGATAAATCCAGTTTTCTTTTTATTAGAAATTGTGAGATCTATATTTTCCCATCTTTTTACTTTCAATGTTTCAGAGTTCTTACATTTAAAGTATGTATCCTTTAAGAACTACATAGTAGGGTTTTGAAAATATTATTTTCAATTGTTATCATCCTCATTTTTTACTTGGAACATTGAGTCCAATTAATTTTAAATTAATTATTGATTCATTTAGGTTATATCATTACCTTATAAGTAGTCTACATTTGGCCTATTTTAATGTTTCTTTTTTCTTAATTTCTTTTACAGTAATCAGATTTTTAAAAAATCTTTTTAATTTCATTAACCTATTATACTGCTATCCTTTTACTGTAATTCTAGAAGTTATAACATTATCCTTGTCTTATGGCTGTCTAATTAATAATATACATTTATAACTTTCCTGATAATTCTAGGATTTTAGAACATTTAAGCTCCATTTAGTCTTCTCCAGCTCCTTGTAGCTGCTTGAAACACTGTTGGAATCTCTTTTCCTCATTAGAGGATTCCTGCCTGGGATGTCCTGAAGCTTGGGCAAGTATAATCTTCCTACACAGGATTGTCATAAGCCCTGCTGAGGAAAGAAACAGAGGCTAAACATCAATTTATCTTGAAAAGTTATATTGTTTCTGGAATTTTAGTTGATCTAATAATTCACCTTGCTTACAGACTTCCCTGATATTTTTTAAAACATGAGTTGTGTTGGGCCGGGGATTTAGCTCAGTGGTTCCGGCGCCTGCCTCGCAAGTGCAATGTCCCAAGTTCGATCCCCAGTACCAAAAAAACCCCATGAGTTGTGTAATGTATCCAGCTCTCTTTAGCTGTGGCTGTGAGAGAGTTGACCTCACTGGGATCTACTACATCTTATTGGGAAGGGAGGTCCTTTCTTCATGACATTTAATAACATAAGTTGATATTTCATATCAGTTTCTATAGTTTTGGTCTCCTATTATTTATATTGAATGCCAATGAAGATTTATATGAACAAGCCCAAAGGTTATAAGCTGGGATTCAATTACCGATGTCTTTAAGGTAACCACTGTAAGGAGCCATAGTTGCTTTAAAATTCCCATACTATCTATAACTGCTTTTAATGCACCTCATTTTTTCTATTAGTAAATAAATCTCATCCAGCATGTAGGGGGTGTGCCAAATATTACAAAATTGTATTTAAGAAATACATTCAAGATGGCTTCTTGAATTCAGCACACCAGGGCTACTTGTTCCAAAATTGTTGAATAGACTCCAGTAATCACTAATATGAGTAAAGGGTATCAAATGAAATAATTGGGAAACTAGTTTATTTTCTTTGTCATTTCATTTCAGACTTTTATGTAAAGATGAATCATAATCAGATTTTCTTTTTCAAGAAATTATTTTGGATTCCTGTGGGTAATTGTGGTCAATGGTACATACTTATACATTTATTTGAGGGAAAATTTGGAATTAACAGGAAATTAAGGGTTTGAACACTATAGTGTAATTCACATGATAAGATATAAGAATATGAAATTCTTTCCTTGACATAACAGGGACTATTGTATGTTAGCCAGTTGCAAAAGACATTTTTTCCTTGTTGCAAAAGTAAAAGTGAATTTAACAGTAATCACAGAGGAGATAAGGGAACCACAGATACTAAATATAAGGAAACAAGGTATCATCATTGTTCATTGTGTTCCCTTCCCCTTTTCTTCATTACAGTTGTGCTAGAAACATATGTGGTGGTGTGGAATTAAATTAGGGTCTCAATAATTTTTCAAATGGGCATATATTTTTAATTTTTCCAAGTAATGAGGACTGTTTGGGATTAAATTAGAAAATCTATTGTGAGTGAGTGTGTGTGTGTGTGTGTGTGTGGTGATTTTGCAGAGGCTGACTTCTTCCTTTGTGTGAGAATTTGGGAAACCAGAGTAAGCTGGGCATCTTTTGCTTGTAAGTGATCTAGAAGTTCTTCGAGGTACTGCATCTGGCACAGAAAGAAGCTCTTATTCATGCTCTTCTGAAATAGGTTCCAAGATGTACCAGCTGAGAAGCGCTGACAGCTCTGGTAGAAGGGCTTCCTTACACCCCACCTTCTTGCCAAAACTCCAACTGCTAAATGTTACTTTCAGAGCCTACTTTCCTCATGTTCAATTTTTAGACAATAATTTTTGATGTGGGAGATAATAAATACATGCAGCAGGAGTGGGAGTCTACCACTCACATCTTAGACGTTCATGTTTGAGTATAAATGCTTTGATCAATGAGATGAAAGGGCTACCTTTTTAAAAATTCATTAAGTTTATTGGTACTTTTTAGGTACACAATATGCTGACATACATTATCGGGAATTTGTATCTTTACATAATATATCTTAGCTCTTATTTTTTCCTCATTCCCCTGACCTCTCTTCAAGCCCTCCATCCCTCCCTATTTACAAAGACTTTGTTTCCATTTTTTCCTTTTCTCATATTTATTCCTTTCCCCTACCCCTTTGGACCTTTTCTTCCTATTTCACATTACCAATTATACATTTTGATCCTTATTTACAAATTCAGTTTCTCACACCAGAGAAACTATTCGGTATTTATACAAGTGTGTCCTATTTATTTCACTTAAGAGTATGGCCTTTTATCCAGTGCTCATCATCTGCCAGGTTATACATCAGGTCCTTTATTTTATCCATCTCATTTCATGTTCTTTGCCACTAACTCCATCTGAAGGGTTTTAATTTGGAGTAAAAATGACTTAAGTGGAAAAATTTCCCTCAAATGCCTCATGGCAGAAGGTTGTTTCCATAGTTTTTCTTTTTCTATTTCCAATTTCTCTCCTTCCAGGTACAGGGTGGGAACATGTTTCTCCACTCCTTTGGTAACTGATGTGACCATCAGCCTTATCTTAGCCAATTAAATGTGAGTGGCAATAATGTGTCATTATCTGGTAAGAAGTGTTTATGAACTGGTAGCCATTTTACTTTGTTCTCTTTCTCTCACCTATGATGATAACGCACCAGTGTCTCCATCAAACTTGCCAGTTCTAAGGGCTTCCTTATACTCCCTCTGGTCCCTAATCTATGCCCTTGTAGAGCAGAGCCTCATGCTTTCCTGAAGTAGAAGGCAACACAGGCAGGAAATGAGCCTTTCTTATTTTAAAGCATTGGGCTTTTTCTCTCTGATACAGATGTCTGGAGGTGGAATTATGCTCCATAGTGTCAGGAACCCAAGTTCCGCTTGTACAGTGCTCTAGTAAGTGTGACTAACTTCCAAGCAGACCTCATGATCCAAGATGGGTACGTCCCCCATAAAGTCAAACCCAGCCCAGGCACTTAAGCAATTTAAAGAGATCCTGCCACAAACAAATGAAGTGAAAAGAGCTGGGTTGTAGCTTAGTGCTCCCTGGATTCAATATTCAGTACCACCAAGAAAAAAAAGTTCCTGTGGTGTTTCTTATTATATAGATGAGAAAACAAAGACCCAAATAAGTTAACTTAGTCAAGGTCACACAGCTAATAATTGATGGTGTTTGATTCAGAACACAAGCAAAGGGACATTAAAGCCTGTTGGTTAACTATAAACACTCCACAACATCCATTGATCAACCATACAAATAAATTCTCTATTATTACGAAAAGTTCTATGATCACATATTGACTTGATTTTTCTATATTCTTTCTCTGCCTTGGAACTTTATACTAAGATGTATCTGTGTCTGCCAGCTCCAATATTAACCAGGCTAGCTTTTGAAATTCACAGGTTAGGAGCAGAAATAGCTCTGTCAGGTCAATCTGTCTTCCCCTTGGGAACCCCAGTTTTGAAATTCTAGTTCTGGTGCTAGCCTGTTAGTAATGGATAGGCTTAATGGCCAAGGAACCGTATGATCATAAAAGCACAATTTTGCATCCTAGATATCATATTTTAAATAACCATTTAAAACCCCAACTCCATTTCAGAAATAGATATATTTTAAATAAAACTTCAACTTGACTGTTTAATATCATTTCAAGCATGGCTAATATTCATAATTCTTTATAACAATCTCCCCAAACTCCTTATACTAACTTAACTTTTCCATATTTTATGAGCTCTATTTATCAATGTTTTACACATGTAACAAAGAACTCTTTTCTAACTGTTCTGCAAAATAATCAGAACAAAACTTTAGTGAAGATTATATTAATCATATTAAAATATACTAAATGATTTTTTTAAATTGCCATTTAAATTACTCAGGTTATAATGCATTTCCTGGAGTGATAATTCTGTGGTTGGGTTTAAGCACTGAATCTATTTTATATACTTAAATATAAAATTATAAAAAGCAGAACACCACATGAATGCAGCTCATTTTTTACTAGACAGGCTCTATAACATTGCTACACATAAAAAATACAGGTATTAGACTACAAAGAGAAAACAGGAAATATATGCAGAGAAAATTCTTATTTTTTAGCTTCTGAGAAGTGTGTAATGCTGTCCTAGAAGTTATTTTTACTAATGTGAAAATATTTTGATTCTAAGAGTAATATGGAGGTTGGTGGAATTTCACACTTTTATATCTTGCTCTCGGTGACCCTCTCACAACTGGCAAAACGCAAAGCTGTTAATTAAATAGTCCAGAACTGTGCAGTGTAAGTTGATTTATGACATTAGAATGCACATGAACTCCTCAGCTCAGCCAATTGCAAAATAGTTTCCTTTAATCTTCATTTACAGGAATATTGCTACAGCTTGGGCTAATATTTATGGCACTCTGCCTGGTGCCGCAACTGTTCCAGGGCTTTTTCTGGTGAGAGTACTAACTGGGCAGCCTAGAGTTCCAGAGAAGATAATGGGAAAGGCATTTTGGAAGTGGCAGTGAACTAAAGAGCTGTCACACTGCGATTTCTTCTATAAGCACAGTTCTGAGTTCACCCTGATACGAGTAAGTTAAAATCACATCAAAAAACAACAGGGGCATGTGACTCACTGTAATGTTTATTGAATAATGTTAATGAATTTCCTAGAACCATGTTATTAAATATTGTGTTTAAATCGTATTTTTAATATTTTAACTCAAATTAATTTATTAATTTGTATTAAGCATTATGTATAATTTGATGAATAACTAGGGTTTAAAATAATAACATAAATTAAAGAAAGTAGTAAATGAATTTTTTATTTGATAAATGGTAGCAGTCATGTCTATACAGTATTTGATAGAGTAACCAAGGAAGTGTTTGATCATTTTCCCTGTACTGTCCACAATATGTTATTTAATTATCATGAAATAGATGGGAAGTAGTATTCTTACTTTGCGTCATTTTGCAAATGGCATCTTAGAGAGCTTATGGGACAATATTAAAATTCAAACCCAGGACTTCAAATTTATAAGTTGATGGGATGGTTATGGCCCCCCAAGCATATAATAGTGGTGTTCAAGGGCATGCAAATGACATTGTGAAAAAATTAAACCATGAGCATGTTTGTTCATCCCTTCCTACCCTATTCTATATCCCTCTCTCTTATTTTACTGTCTAATTCATTCCTTTTTTCTTTAATAAAACTCTTATATTTCCCAAGGTTCAAATTCTAAGAAGCTGAATAAAAGGTAATCTGAAAAAATATCTTTTATATTTTATTGAATTATATGTTCAATATCTACAATTGTCTGAATGTTAAGAGAATGTCCTAGAACGCATGTTATATTAATCTGAATGTATGAACGATGAAGGCCAGAGCTGCATGTGCTGTAGCTAATATACTCTCCATTAATTTATTAAGTTTTAAGGTAACTTCCACCAGGATATTTACATTCTCTGGCATCTCTCTACATAAAAAGCCCTAATTTGAAATCCAGAATCTCTCCAGCTATCAATCCTCTAGAATAAAATTTCTTTATTTTTAAATTTAATTTTATTGGTACCTTTAAGGTATAGAATATAATGACATTCATCATTGGAAAGTTGTACCTTTACATAATCTCTCTTGGTTCTTATTATTCCCCCTTTCCCCTGCCCTCCCTTCAACCACTCCAGTGCTCCCTATTTACAAAGAATTTATTTCCATTTTTTCATTTTCTCATGTTAATTTCATTTTCTTCTTTCCTTTCCCCTAGCCCTCCCACCTCCCCTTCCCCTTTGCCCCTTTTCTTCCTATTTCACATTATCTATTATACCTTTTAGTCCTTATTTACACTTTCAGCTTCTCACACTACAGAAACTATTTGGTATTTACACATGTGTGTCCTACTAATTTCACTTAAGAGTATAGCCTCAAGGTGCATCCATTTAGCTATAAATTTCTCATTTTTTGTGGCTGAGTAGTACACTATTTTAGAAAAAAAAACACATTTTCTTTATCCAGTCTCCAGTTCATGGGCAATTGGGCTGCTTCCCAGTTTTAGCTATTACAAACTGTGCTGCTATGAATGTGGGCACACATATATCACTGTGGTATGATGATTTGAATTCTCTGGGGAAGATACACAGCATGGGAATAGCTAGGTCAAATGGGACTTCCAGTCCTAGTTCATTGTGGTATCTGCATACTGATTCCCACAGTGGTTGCACCAGTCTACACTCCCACCAGCAGTGTAACAGGGTTTCTCTTTCCCCACAGCCCCACCAGCATTGCTAATGGTTAATTTCATGGAGCAGCCATTCTTTCTGGGGTGAGGTGGAATCTCAGTGTTGTTTTCATTTGCATCTCTCGAATGACCAGTGATGTCGAAAATTTTATCATATGTTTATTTGCTATTTCTAATTCTTTGTCTGAGAAATGTCTGTTTATTTCAGATGCCCAGTTTTTAGATTGGGTCTTTAAATTTGGGAGCTCTGATTTTTAAAAGTTCTTTATAGATTCTAGATAGTAGACTGTCTGAGGAACAGCAGGTGAAAATTTTTTCCCACATTGTGGGTGGTCTCTTCAATCTGTTGGTGGTTTAGCTTGCTGTGCAGAAACTTTTTAATAAGTAGAGATCCCATTTGTTGACTCTTTATACTAGTTCATAGGCAACTGAGGTTTTCTTCATAAAGTCGTTTCCTGCACCAGTGTCTTCAAGAGTTCTACCTAACCTCTGTTCCAACCAGCTCAGCATTTCTGTTTTAATATTTAGATCTTTAATCCATTTTGTTATTAGTTTAGTGGATGTTGAGAGACATAGGTCTAGTTTTAATCTTTGGCAAGATGAAATCCAATTTTTCCAGCACCATTTATTACAGAGGCTATCTTTCCCCTAGTGAGGGTGTTTGGGTCCTTTGTCAAAGATTAGGTGTCTGAGTGTCTCTGGAGTTGTTCCTGCATCTTCTAATCTGTTCCACTGGTCCTCAGGTCTGTATCTTTGGCAGTAGCACCATGCTGTTTTTTCACAGTAACTTTGTAATACACTTTCAAGTTGGGGATTGTGATAGCCCCTGCCATATCTCTGTTGTCTAGAATTGCTTTAGTTATTCTAGGTTTCTTCTGGTTCCAAATGAATTTTTGGATTGTTTTCTCCAGGTCTGTGAAGTTTGCTGCTGGGATTTCAATTAGGATTGCAGTGAATTTATATAGCATTTTTGGAAGTATGGCCATTTTCACTGTGTTGATTCTTCCTACCCAGGAGCAAGGGATGTCTTTCCTTTTTCTGATATCTTCTTCAATCTCTCTTTTCAGAGTGCCATGGTTTTCAGAGAAGAGGTCTTTGATTTCTTTCATTAAGTTGATTCCTAGGTATTCCAGGTTTTGGATGCAATTGTGAAAGGAATTTTTTGCCCTATTTCTCTCAGTGAGTCTATTGTTTGTGTAGAAGAAAGGTATTGATTTTTTTATCCAGCTACTTGACTGAATTTGGTTATTAAGTCCAGAAGACTTTTGGTGGAGTTCTTGGGGTCTTCTATATACAGTACCATGTCATCTGCAAATAAAGAAAATTTAAATTCCCCATTTCATATCTTTATTCCTTTTATTTCTTTCTCTTGTCTAATTGCTGTGGCTAATGTTTCCAAAATTATTTTGAACAGGAGTGGTGATAGTGGAAATCCTTGTCTTGTTCCTGATTTTAGTGTGAATGATTTCAGTTTTTGACATTTAGTATGATATTGGTTGTTGGTTTTTCATAGATGGCTTTTATCAGATTGAGGTAGAGACCATTTATTCCAAATTTTTGTAGGGTTTTTATCATAAATGCATGTTGGATTTTGTCAAATGCTTTTTCTGCATCTATGGAGATAATCATATGTTTTTTGTCCTCGGGTCTGTTGATATAGTGTATTACATTTATTGATTTGCTTATGTTGAACCATCCCTGTATCCTTGGGATGAATTCCACTTGGTCAGGTTGTATGATATTCTTGATGATATTCTGAATATTATTTGCCAGTTTCTTATTAAGGATTTTTGGATCTATGTTCATCAGTGAGATTGGCCTATAGTTCTCTTTTTTGGTTGGGAGTTTCTCTGCTTTGGGGATCAAGGTGATGCTTGCTTCCAGGAATGAATTCTGGAGTATTGCTTCCCTTTCAATTTTATTGAAGAGTTTAAACAGTAGTGGCAGTGGTTCCTCTCTAAATGTCTTGTAGAATTCAGCAGTGAAGCCATCGGGACCTGGGCTTTTCTTAGTTGGTCAGTTTTTAATTATGTTTCAATTTTGTTGATTGATATTGGGTTTCTTAGAATCTTGTTTGTTAAGCTTTGGTAAGTGTATCTAGGAATCTGTCCATTTCTTCTGTGTTTTCCATCTTATTGACGTATAGATTTTCAAAGTAGGTATTGAGGATCCTCTGGAATTCTGCTGCGCCCATTTTAATTTCATCCTTTTCATTCTTAATTGCATGGACTTGGGTCTTTTCTTTTCTTTTCTTTTCCTGATAAGGTTGGCTAAGCATTTGTTAATTTTGTTTATTCTTTCAAAGAACCAACTCTTGGTTTCATTGATTTTTTGTATCATTCTCTTAGTCTCCATTACATTGATTTCTGCTCTGATCTTTATAATTTTTCTCCCTTGTATCAGCTTTGGGTTTGTCCCGCTCTTCTTTTTCTAGAAGCTTGAGGTTCAGTATCAGGTTGTTTAATTGGGCTCACTCTGTTTTCCTAATATGAGTAATCACCCCTATGAATTTCCCTCTTAAGACTGCTATTGTTGTGTCCCATAGATTCTGATATGTTGTATTTCATTTAATTGAAGGAACTGTCTGATTTCTTCTTTAATTTTCCTTGGGGCCCATTAGTTATTCAGAAGTGTGTTCTTCAAATTCCATGTGTTTATGAAATTCTTGAGGTTTCTTTTGCTCTTGATCTCCAATTTCATGGCACTCTGGTCTGATAATATACAGGGCATAACTTCAATTCCTTTTCATTTACTTAAACATGTTCTATGCATGATCATGTGGTCTATTTTTGAGAATGAACCATGTGCAAGTGAAAAGAATGTGAAAAGAATGATTTTGTGGGGTGGAACACTGTAAACATCTGTTAAGTTCATTTGTTCAAGAGTTTGATTGAATTCTAGTATTTTGTTGCTCATTTTCTATCTAGTTGACCCATCTATTTGTGACAGTGGGGTATTGAGGTCCCCCACTACTATTTTTTTGTGCTTATATGATTTCTTGTGTCCATTATTATTTGTTTTTTATAATTGAGTGTACTAGTGTTTGGTGCATATATATTTATTATTGTTATCTCTTCCTCTTGAATTGTTCCTTTTACAAGGATGTAGTATCCTTCTTTGTCTCTCTTAATCAGCATTTGTTTGAAATCCAGTTGATCTGCAAAGAGGATAGCTACTCCTGCTTTTTTTCATATTCCTGTCACATGGAGTATTGTTTTCCACCCTTTAACTTTCAATCTATGAGTTTCTTTTTGAATTCAGTGTGTTTCTTGTATGCAGCATATTGTTGGATCTTGCTTCTTGACCCATTGTGCCAGTCCATTTCTTTTGATTAGTGAATTGAGTCTATTAACATTGATGGTTATAACAGATACGTATTGAAAGTCATTGTGATGACATTTTCTTTTTGTTGGGTTCTCCCCCTTTACATTTAATTTTTTGTCATGCCAGATGGGTTCATTCTTCTGGGCTTCCTGGGGTTGTGATCTTCATTGTCTTTATCTAGGATATTGTCTAAAATTTTTTGGAGTGCTGGTTTGGTTTTTATGAAGTTCCTACGGTGCCCTTTGTGATGAAAGTATCTTATTTCTCCATCAATTTTGAAAGACAGTTTTGCATCAATCTGGGTTAGAGTCTGTTTTCCTTTAAGGCTTGGAATACATCACTCCAAGCTCTTTTTCCCTTGAGGGTTTGTGTTGAGAAGTCTGCTGTGATTCTGATGGGCATTCCTTTGTATGTGATTTGTTTCTTTTCTCTAACTGCTTGTAGAATTTTGTTCTTCTGTTGGGTTTTTAGAATCTTAACAATTATATGCCCTTTTGTAGGTGTTTTTTTTGATCAAGGCTAGTTGGAGTCCTATATAGCTCAGTCATATGTATGTCAAGTTTTTTTCCCCTGGTTTGAAAGTTTTCTGCCATCATTTCTGTGACCAGCTTTTTTATGTCATCTCCACTCTCTCTTATTTCTTCATTGACTCTAATCAGTCTTATGTTATTCTTCTTTGCATCATCTAGCAATTGCTAGACTGATTTCTTGTGGTCCCTTACAATTTTAAAGAAATTTTTCTTTTCCTGGTCACTTATTGCAATCTTTTTTTTGTTTTGTTTCATTTTGTTCTACTAATTGCAATCTTATCTTCTATATCTGAAATTGTGTCTAAACATTTGTTCATTCTGCTGCATAGACTTTCAATGAAGCTTTTAATTCCTGGAAATCTGTTTTATGGATTTCATTTGTTTCCTATGTTGGGATTCCATCTTGTTCCTCAGCTCCTCTATTTTTTTAATCTTTGTCTGCTCTAGATTTATTAATCATGTCTTGCACTATGGGTACAATCTCAGCTGTTATCTGAGAAATTATTTCCGATTTCATTTTTTCTAGATCCTCTTTTTTTGCCAGTTTGTGGAGTCCAGGTGGTTGAGTATCAGATTGTTCCATCTTGTTTCCCTTTGGAGCTCCTGTAGGTGATCTTGAAATATGGCTTTGATGCTTCCTTATGTGTCTTCTCATTGTGCTTGGGTGGGGGTTGCCACTCACCGTGGCTCACCTCCTCTGCCCTGGGAGCAGTGCTACAGTGGCCTAGAAGCCTCCTCCTACATGTTGGGAGTGGTGCGACAGCATCCTAGAAGCCTCTTCCTCTGGACTGGGAGTGGTGCTATGGTGACCTGGAAGCCTCCTCTGAGCTGGGAGCAGTGGTATGGTGGCCTGAAAGCCTCCTCCTCTGCACTGGGAGTGATGCCAAGGCCTAGAATAAAATTTCTTAAAAGAGTGACTGTAGTCATTGTGTCCACTTAGTCACCTCATAATCTCTCTCTGGCCTTGTCCTCTGTGATACATGCCCTATTGCACCACTGAGACTGTTTCAAGGTCAACAGTACAGCCATGCTGATTAATCCAGTTGTTTACCTACTTGACACCTCCACCACTTACTAGCATTTGACTCATTTCCCCTCCTCCTTCTTCAATTCATTTTTTTCTTGTTTGGGAGTTTTTTGTGATCTAGTCCTTTTTTCCAGGCTCTTATTTCTTTTTTCTGCTTAGTTTTTATTCTTTGGTTTCTTCTTCTTTCTTATATAATCTCTCAAGGTTTGACTTAAACTGTCATTTAACAGATTTATTTCTATACATTTCAGTAACTGTGTGTGCTTGTGACTTATAAATTTATATTTCAATTTATAATTTTTCTTAAAATACCTGATTCATGTCTAACTCCCTACAGGACATTTTCATATGAACACCTTGTGGGAATTTGAGATTAATCATAGCTAAATGATCTTTTTGCTGCCTACTTCTCCTACCCTAATCATCTAACTCTATTCTTTTATATTACAAATAAATGGGCCCTTAATGTATCCATTAGCTTTATAAAAGAAGCTAAGAGTTAAATTAAATTCTTCTATTTAGTTTGTTCCTCAAATCAAAACAATGAACAGGCCCTTTTTTCTCTACCTCCAAAACATATACCAAATCCTCCTGCTTTTTCCATTTTTTTTAAACTTGTGTCCAATCCATGATAATATCTTAGGTGGAATAAAGCAATAGTTATCTTTTGTCTTCTTACATCAGTTCTCAAATACATACAATTCAATCCTGAGACAATATCTCAAATGGCTCTTTAAAAGATCATATGCAAGCCTATCATCATACTCGGGATTAAATCCTTGCTCCTTATTCTAGTTATAAAGCCTTTCCATGATCTACCTTCTCCTTATTGCTCTCAACTTCATGGAATATAACTCTCCTCTTTTGCATGATATTGTCATCTCACAAATCATCTTTCTGCCCCTGGAATATCAATACTGAGGTTCTTTATACTACTTCTTCTTTCCAAATTTGGTTTTCCTCTTAATCTTTGACTGGAACAGGTTCACTCCTGTCATTTAGGCTTCTTAATTTTTGTGGTTCAGATAGCTCTTCTCTGACCCAATCTACCCCATCCACATCCATTGGTCACTCATTATAATCCTACTTTATTTTTCACTGTGACAGTTCTTCATAATACTGTTTGTGATTTATTTGTTGTATGAATTTTTGTAAAAAAAGTGTGTGTGTGTGTGTGTGTTATTTCCTATCTCTCTGCTTGTAGTGTGCCCCTGAGAACAGGATATATTCTGCCTATTCTTCAGCATACCCCTAATGCCTAGGACATAGGCATGGATGCTCAAAATTTTTGTTGAAAAAACAAATAGAATTAAGTTTCTTTATTATGATTTCAACATATTTGGAAGCAATGGTTTATCTAGGAGTTTTTCTCCTCACTCTTTTACTTTCTTTTCATGGAATATTCATTCAGTTAGCACATAAACTCACTCTCTCTTTTTTTCTCTCTCTCTCTCTCCCTTGTATTATACCTACCTATACCTGTATCTCTCATCTACATCTCCACCTCTCCATTCTAAATGGCTAGAAATCTCTTTTGCAAGGAGCTTGAATAAAAATCCCTGTATCTGGCCTTATAGTTGATCTTTCTTATCTTTACTCACTCTGTTTCAGGCACACTGATATAACTTTCCTTTTTAATTTTTTTGTATTTTCTTTTTTGCATTTTTAAAAGTACATGTTTACAGTATATAATGTTTCCATTGCTTGGGAAAGTTGCTATATACTTGGGAAAGTATATAACATATCCTTTTTTTTTTTTGATCCCCATCCTTTCCCTCTGTCCCCCTCCTTCTATGTCTTGGCCCCCTTCTCTATTCCAAAAATATTTCCTATATTTTCCTATTGTCTATCTTTTATATTGCTTTTTATTTATATTTTGAGTTTCTCAAATAAGAGAAGCCATGCAATATTTAAGCTTATGCATCTGACTTATTTCACTTGACATTATAGTTTCAGAGTGCATCCATTTTCCTACAAATGACTTGTTTATCTTTCTTTTTGGCAGAGTAATATGCCATTGTATATAAATATAACATTTCTTCATTCATTCATTCATTCATTCTGTTGATGGCCATATAGTAGCTCCAGGATTTAGCTATTATGAATTATGCTGCCAAGAACATGAGTATTCATGTATCACTAACATTCCTTAGTTTTCATTTGTGCGTTACTTTTATTTTATTGTTGTTTTTGTTTGTTTGTTTGTTTTTTGATACTGGGGATCAAACTCAGGACCTTGTGCTTACAAGACAGGCAGTGGAATCACTGAGCTAAATTCCCAGCCCTGTGCATTACTTTTATAATAGATAGTTGATCCCTTATATCCTTCATGTCTTTGTGTCAATTTCACGTTATCCGAGAGGGTTCCCTCTGTATATTATTCAGATTTTCTTGCTAGGACCAAATACCTGAAATACATAACCTAAAAGAGGAAATGTTTATTTTTTTGCTCATAATTTCAAGAATTCCAGTCCATGATCTCTGACTCCAATGCAGAAACATCAGAGTGATGTCCAGCTTTGCATGCTGGAGCGATGCTTCTCACTTCATGGTGCTGGGAAGCAGAGAATGGGGAAGAGCACCACAGAGGAAAGGACCAGAGCCAATACAGACCCTTAAAACCATACCTGGAAGACTCATGCAGATACAACTATAGATGTGCTTTCCTAATCCTCTAGGAAGCTCCCAAGCCAGTCAAGTGGACAATTAATCTTAACTATCATACGCTCTAAAGTTGCACTGCATGCTATGTCATTTCTTCTTTGCTTGATCCTCCTTTATTTCTCTTTTCATGGCTTCACATTATATATAAAGTTATATAATTTATATCTATATTTATTTTCTATATGTATATATGGAAGCAAAGGCCTTTTCTATTTTGTTTACTATTCTCTGCCTAGACCTAGAAATGTTCTTTGCACTGATGAATTTTGAAAGAGAAAAAATAAAACAACAGGAAATATTTCCTAGTACTATAAATGATTTGTCTTTCATATTTTTCAAGATTATTTTTCTTGCTTTAAACTAGAGTAGATGAATGCATGATATATAAAGAAGACACAAAAATAATTCACAAATAAAATTATATCTTCCATGGCATATCTTTGTAGTTTAGGATACCCATACAGGAAAATTAATCAATACAAGAGATTTTTAAAATCTGTTTGGGCTTCTCTTTTAATCTTATAATTTAAAAATAAGAAAAGGAGACATTCTTTTGAGAGGAAAGTAGAACATATTTAATTTTTGATTGAAATAGTACTGTGTGGTGGAAAATTTGTGAAAGATACAACATGAATTCATGAATTATTCAAAATTTATTATCTTCATGGATAAACACTATTAAATTTACCAGGAGAAGGGAAAATGCTGCTCAGTCATCTTTGACAAAAGTATAGCAAGTGCTATATATAGTGGTCTCAAATTGTGTTGGAAACCAAAAAAAAAATAAAAATAAAAAATAAAGGGAAGTTAGAAAGAAGCATGTAGTGACCTGAATCACTGCAATGGATCTTATTTCATCACATCTCGCCTTGCCTTTTAGCTTAGTGAGTCCTGTCAGAAAAGAGAGTTCTAGGAAAGTGTTCCTGATATTTGAGAGAGGTCAAACTGACACTTTTTAAGGAAAAAATTTGAGGGAAATTATTGTATTAGGTACCAATATCTACTGAAGGATGAAGAAAGTATAGTGTATCAGACATGACTGAAGCAACTATTCTTTCTAAGAAGAGGAAATAAATTCCATGAATATTCTGAGTAAAAACTTCCCAGAAAATGTGATATTCAAAGACAAATAGCCACCTTCTCTATGAAGGCATAAGATCAGACTTTCAGAGAGATACAAAAATTTGAGTGAAGGTCCCAACATGTAAACATGCACTGGTCATTCATGAAACTGTACAAGTTTTCGTTCAACTGGAACCAAGAGAATATATGGAAAGCAGCAAGTACAACACTGATATGATCAAGAAAGTATTTTTTCATCTGTGCAGGTATTTGAATTTTATGTTAAATTGTATGGGGATTTATGAAGGACACTAATATGTTTGCATAGCACAAATATCCTTGTAGGAGCAGTGTAGAGGTTAGATTGGAAGAGACAAGATAAATGATAAGAATTAGGAGAAAATTTTATGATTCAGCATGACACTAATAAATATTGGCGCTAAAGCATTTTAGTGAAATTTTGAAATGAACAGTTACATTTTAGATTCAGAGCTTAAACTGATTATGTTTGGGGAGCTGTTGTTAATCAGGTATCTAGGATAATTTTTAGGCTTCTGTCTGATGTTTTTAGAATAGTAATGGTATCTACTATGTCAAGAAATTCTAGATATGGGGAGTGTGGGAGGTGGCACACAGAGAGAGTGATATGATTACCAGTTCAACTGTGGAAATGCCCAATTGAATGCATTGTGGAACATTTAGATGGAAGTTCAGTAAGCAAATAATTGTCTATTTATTTAATACTTTGGAAAAGAGGGTGCTGGATAAATGTAAATTTGTGTGTGATCAGAAAGTTACTGGATATTGTAGCCTTGGGCTTGGAAAAGCTTACTGTAATGAGCCAGAATACAAAACACTAATATTTAATGATGATTATAAGAAAAATAGCTTACAGAGTAGGTTAAATGTTAAATGTGCACATTTTAAAAGTATTTTGACTTACAATTTTATATTAGTAAGAATTCTACAGAGGAACAGAATGATCTAGAGAATACATTTACACACACACAAACTACACTGAATATTTAAATGTTAAAAATTTACCCCCAATAATGATTCTCATAAGCATTACCCTGTAGGAGAGGACACAAGTAGACCTCTCTCTCTCTCTCTCTCTCTCTCTGTCCCTCTCTCTCTCTCTCTCTCTCTCTCTCTTTCTCCTCCCTCCTCAAGAAGCAGTGGCAGTTCAAAATTCCCCAAGCCAGGTTCACTATCATATCATGGAACATATCTATAGAGGTTAATAAGAATAGATTGTTGTTAATGGCTTGTATATAGGTGTCCCCTCACAAAGCCTCATGGGCTGATATGTGAGGCTTTCTGTAGATGGCTGGATCTAGGGTGTGTGAATGTGGATTAAGAATGGGATGAAAGTTGTGTGGTACTAAATTACTCCATTGATTGGAGCTATCATAGTTCTAGGTGTGGCTTAAAAGATTTACAGAAGACAGAAGCCCCACCATAGGGGTGGGCAAAGGCCTGTAGTCTGGATGGGATAAAAAGAAAAAGCAGGCTTGCTGATTGCTGCTCACTGACTTCTGTTTACCATGCCATGTACTGTTTCTCCTCTGTGATGCCCCTCTGTCATGCCACCCTGCCTTGGAACCAGCCAACTATGGACTGAAACTTCTACAAATATAAGCTAAATAAACCTTCCCTCCTTTAACTTTGAGTGTTGAGTATTTTGTAACAGCAACAAGAAAAGTAACTAAGACAGATTTTGATATCAGAGAAGTGAGGTTGTTGCTCTAATATTATCTGATCATGTGGTTTATAAGCATTTGGAACTGGCTTTCCAGAGAAGTTTAGAAAGGTTTGGAGATGCCTGCTGGAGAAACAAACCTAGAGTGCTCTGAGATGTGCTTTTTGGGGGAGATTCTGATTGGAGCTCAGAGGACCATAATGTTGACTGCAGTGCAACTAGAAAAGACCAGTCTCAATAGTTTTCAACTGGAAAGAAGGACTTCATTGGACTTCTTTACCATGTTTGATTCCAGGCCATGTGTGTTATTCTCTGGTGGAAAATTTGTCTGAATTTTGCTCATGTCCAGAGGTTTTGCACAAGACTGAGATTAAGTATGAGAGGAAAAATTAATCTTGTAGAAGAAATTTAAAGGCAGTCTAATGTTGAGGTGGTGGGATGGATACTATTTGGGGCTTTTGGCCAGATCTATGTTGAGAATTAAGTGCAAAGGGTCCAGGAGAATGTCTTTCAAAGTTTTCAGTTTGGCCAAAAAGACTGCACCAAAAGTTCTGGCCTGAAAAGATAGAATAGAGAATAACTTCTTTTCTGAAAAGATTAATAATAAAAAGCCACATACTTTGGATTGAATGTTAAAAATTTTGGCCTGAAGGTATCACAAGAACCAGCAGGATTCCACCCTTTTTAGCCTCAAAATTGCAAAAGTGAAAGACTGCTTTGAGAAGAGAACTCCAGAGCATGATATTCTAAAATGGCAGTGGCCTAGGGGCTTTGTTCTCATGGATAGTGCTCAGCAATCCAGGCACTTGACCCCTACAGCCAAGAGAGAAGGAAGCCTGGCTACTGCTCTAGCTGGTGGTAGATCTTGGCATCATCCACGTGGTGCTGGTTTTAGGTATATGTGCAATGCAAGAGGTGTGGGTTCAGGGAGCCTTCCACTCATATTTCACCCAGGGAGTTTGCCTCTTAGAAGGCAGTGTATGAAGCTGTGAGTGTGAAGCTGAAAGTGCAGTGGAAACTCCAGAAAGTTGGAGAATACAGAAACATGGATCATCTGAGAAGAACTGCAAGGAATGAGCAACGTCAGCTCAAGAGAGAAGCTGAGAGATCTGCAACCACTGACAGTGCCATAGGGATGGAGCCACCCAAGCCCTTTGGAGTTCATATCTTGCAACAGACTGCTTTGGATATTGGACATGGAACTATGGGTCTTAATGTTTGTCCTGCTGAATTGTGGTCTTGTTTTATTCCCATCAATATGTCCTTTGGAATGACTATATTGTGCCACTGTATGTTGGAAGAACTTTAACTTTGTTTTCACCTGTACAGGAGCTCATAGCTAAGAATTTGTCTTGAATTTCAGAGGAAAGTTGGGACTTGGATTTTTCAGCAATGCTGAAACTGTCAGGATTTTGACAACTATTACTAGAGATGGATTGAATGCTTTTGAATAAACTGATGTACATGAATCTTTTGGACCTGGGATGTAGTTCACAAAGGGGACAGAGATGGAATGTTATGACTTGCATCTAGATGTTCCCCCAAAGTTTCATGTGCTCATAGGAAGGGCTTTTTGGATGTGGCTGTGTCAGGGGTGTGTAACACTGGATGAGAGTATGTGATACTAGATTTAAGGTCTAATAGCTAAATTGGTTTAGCATAGATCTGGATTTTTATAATGGAAGTCACACCTTCATGTGAGTGATATCTCCCAAAAGGGTTGTAGATTGGATGGAATAAAAGGGAAAGGAAATATAATAGATACATCAAGATCCTAGAAACCTAAGAGAAGAACAAAATACTACAAGCAGTTAGAGAAAAGAAACAAATCACATGCAAAGGAAAGTCCATCAGAATCATGGCAGACTTCTCAACACAAACCCTCAAGTCAAAGAGAGCTGGGAGTGAGGTATTTCAAGCCCTAAAAGAAAACAACCTCCAATCTAGATTGATGTATCCTGCAGAACAATCTTTCAAAATTGATGGGGAAATAAGATACTTCCATGACAAAGAACATCTGAGAAACTTCATGAATAAAAAACCAGCACTCCAAACAATTTAAAAAAATATCCTAGAAAAAGACAATGAAGGTCACAACTCCATGAGGCCCAACAGAGCAAATCCAAAATATTTCATCAGGAAAGGCAAGAAATTAAAGGGAGATGGGGGAAAAATAAAAAAAGAGCCAACAACAGGAAAATAACATGACAATGAAAAGTCAATACACATCAGTTATAACCATCAATGTTAACTGCCTCAATTGGCCAATCAAAAGAAACAGACTGCCAGAATGGATTAAGAAGCAAAATCCAGGCAGCCCCACCCCCATCCAACGCTCTCTAAACTGCGGAGACCGGCCCAGTGAGACAAGACAAGCAACTTGAAGCTCCTGCGGCTGTCCTGGGCCATGCCCATGGCACAGTGAGGTCCGCTTAGCCGCTCGGATGCTTCCAACTCTCAGTCTCCCCCCACCTCCCACCATGCGCCGCCTACCTTCTGGCTTTTCTGCTACCTGGTTCCACACTACAGAGGCACAGGAGATTATAAAGATCCTTGTCCTGAGCGCCAAAAGATAGAGCAGAAGTTAGTAACAGAAAGAGGGCTTCTCAGGCTCCTCGAAGAAAACTGAAGCTCAGCGGAAAAGTAAAGAGAATCTCTACAATAAAGGAACATCAGACCACTGTACTTGGTCTGCCCCTGGCTTGCTGAGACTCATTGACTTGTATATGCACAGGGATTCCTATGTTGCCTACTGTGACAGCAAAGACATACCCTGAAGGAGGCCCATAATTTCTTTTGCTATTTGCAAAAAAGAAAAAAAATATTTTTCT
>NW_004624744.1:2766144-2779870 GCF_000247695.1 Heterocephalus glaber
AGAAACCAGAGACATTTATAGCTAAATGGATGCATATTGAGGCCATACTCTTAATGAAATAAATAGGACACACATGTGTAAATGCCAAATAGTTTCTCTAGTGTGAGAAATTGAAAGTGTGAATAAGGATAAAAATGATTAAAATGAATAATTGATAATTTGAAATAAGAAAAGGTCCAAGGGTTTGGGCATGGTGCAAGGGAAAGGGGAAAGGGAAGAAGGGAAAGAAAAAATTATGAGAAAATAAAATGGAATCAAACTCTGTGTAAATAGGGAAGGGTGGAGGGGGTGAAGGGTGCACACATAATTGGAGAAAAAAATAAAAACTAAGATACATCATATTCTGGAACAAACACCCAATGATAAATGTAAATGTATTTTATACCTAAAACGTACCAGTAAATATATATATTAAAAAAACAGAAGCAAAATCCAACAATATGCTGTATACAAGAAATGTACCTAGTTCAAAAAGAAACTTGTAGACTGAAAGTAAAAGTATGGAAAACAGTTTTCCATGCAACAGGAACATGGAAACAAGCAGGAGTAGCTATCTTATTTACACACAAAGTAATTTTCAAACCAAAACTAATTAAGAGAGACAAAGATGGTCACTACATCCTTGTAAAGGGAACAATCCAACTGGAAGAGATGAGAATCATAAATATATATGCACGAAATACTAATGCTCCCAACTATACAAAGCAAATATTAAGGGACAAGAAAAACCAAATAAGCACTAATACAATTGTAGTGGGGGAACTCAATACCCCAGTGTCCCAATAGACAGATCATCTAGACAAAAAATTAACAATGAAATTCTAGAACTGAACCAAGCTATTGAACAACTGGACTTAACAGACGTCTACAGAGTGTTCCACCCCACAAAATCAGAATATATATTCTTTTCAACTGCACAAGGGTCATTCTCTAAAATAGACCACACATTAGTTCATAGAACATGTTTAAGTAAATGCAAAGGAATTGAAGTTATCCCGTGTATATTATCAGACCATAGTGCAATTAAACTGGAGATCAATAGCATAAAAAAACCACAAGAACTTCACGAACACATGGAAATTGAATAACACTCTCCTGAACAACCAGTGGGTCACAGAGTAAATTGAAGAAAATAGACTTTTTGCAATTAAATGACAATGGCAGTACAACATACAGGAATCTATGGGACACAATGAAGGCCATTCTATGAGGGAAATTCATAGCAGTGAATGCCCACCCTAGGAAAACAGAATGAGCTAACAACCTAACACTGAATCTTAAGCTCCTAGAAAAAGAAGAGCAAGACAAACCCAAAACTCATACAACAGAGGAAATTATAAAAATCAGAGCAGAAATCAATGCAATGGAGATTAACAGAATGATACAAAAAATCAACAAATCAAAGAGTTGGTTTATTGAAAGAATAAATAAAATTGATAAACCCTTAGCCAACCTTATCAAAAAAAGGAAAGAAAAGGCCCAAATCCATGCAATTAGGAATGAAAAAGATGAAGTCACAAAAGATCCAGCAGAAATACAGAGGATCATCAATACCTGCTTCAAGAACCTGTAGTCTAATAAAATTGAAAACACAGGAGAAATGGACAAAATTCTAGATACATATGAATTCCCAAAGTTAAATGAAGAAGATCTAAAAATTCTAAACACCCCAATTAAAATCAGTGAAATTGAAAACATAATTAATAACTTACCAACAAAAAAAAGCCCAGGTCCTGATGGCTTCACTGCTGAATTCTACAAGACATTTAGAGAAGAACTACTGCCACTACTCTTTAAATTTTTCAATGATGAAATTGAAAGGGATGCAATACTTCCAAATACATTCCTGGAATCAAGGGTTACTTAGGGTGAAAAATCTAAGAGTGTAAATAAGGATCAAAGTGTATAATTGATATTGTGTAATAGGAAGGAAAGGTCTAAAGGAGTAGGGGAAGTGGGAGGGATAGGGAAAAGGAAAGAAGGGAAAAGAAACAATATGAGAAAAGAAAAAAATGGAAACAAAGTCTTTGTAAATAGGGAAGGGTGGAGGGGGTGAAGAGAGGGTAGGGGAATGAGGTAAAAATAAGAACCAAGATACATCATGTAAAGGTACAAATTCCCACGATGAATGTAACTGTATTGTATACTTAAAATATACCAATAAACTTAATGGAAAATAAAAAGGGAAAGCAAGTCTTGTTGCCCCTGGTTCACTGCCTTCTCCCTGCTGTGCCATGGACTGTTTTTCCTCTGTGATGTCCTTCTCCCATGCCTTTCTGTCTTGGAACCAGCTGACTACAGACTGAAACCTCTCCAAACTATGTGCTAAAATAAACCTTTCCTGTTTTAACTTGTGGGTGTCGGGTAGTTTGTCCCAGCAATAAGAAAAGTAGCTGAGACAATTATAATTTTCTGTGAAGTGTCTGTTCAAATATTTGTCATTTAAAATTTTTATTATTTGCTTTCTTAATATTGAATTTTGAGAATTCTTGTTATATTCTAAATGCATACCATTTACCAGATGTATGCTTTATAAATAATTTCCCTCAGATTGTGGCTTTCTTTTCATTCTTTAATAGTGTCTTTTGAAGAGAGGGAGATTTTTATTTTGGTGAAATCTACTTTATCCATTTGTCATTTCATTGATTGGGCTTTTGTTTTGATTCAAATTTTTTGTCAACCTAAAGATTTCAAATATTTTTCCCGTATTTTCTTCTAGGCATTTTATCATTCATGTTTTATATTTAGGTTTATTACCCACTTTAAGCTGATTTTGATATATCATGTAAGCTATGAATGTAAGTTTATTTTTTGTATAATGAAATCCAATCTCCTAGCACTTTATGCTGACACTCTGTCCTTTATCTACTAAACTGCCTTTACAAAGTTTAGTTTGCAAAATCTGTTGTTCACATATACGTAGTTTTTTTTTTCTTGGATTCTTTCCTTGGTTCTATTGATCTATTTGCCTATCTCAAAAGCAATACTACACTGCCATGATTAATGTAGCTTTATAATAATTTCTAAAATAAGCTGGTACTAAGTGTCTATCTTTGTTCTCTTTCAAAGATCCTTTGGTTCTCATTTCTTTCCATTTTCAAATAAATGTAGGATCAGCTTATGACATTTTACTTTTAAAAACCTTCCTGGAATTTTTCTTAGGATAGAATTGAGCATAAAAATCAATTTGAGGAAAACTGAGTTTTTAACAATGTTGAGTTTTTCAACCTAGATACACCATCTATCTTTCTATTTATCTTTCTTTCTATCTTAGAAATATTTTGCCATTTTCAGGTAAAACTTTGCACATATTTTTACACATTTATCGCTAATAATTTATATTTTTGACATAAATTTGAATAGAATTATTTTCAGAATTATCTAATTCTAAATTTTACATCTTTATTCTTTAGCTAGATTGTCTTTCCCTGTTAGCATATTTAAGATAGGAAACAATGATGGATCCAGTTGATATAATAAACCTATATAAACAGAAATGCTTACAAATTTTGGTGAGCTTAGAATGGTTGGATAGGTGTTATATATTATAATTATTCTGTAAAGGAACAAGTAAATAAAGCAAAAACATCCCAAACTTGATGTTATGTGAAACTTTATTCAATGGTAACTGCTAGAGTCAAACTGTTTTCAGTTACTTTATTCCCTTTCTTAAAATAATTTTCACTTAATGCAATCATTTTCATTATGATAAATTCTCAGAATTGGCAAGTAAACATTAAATATTTTGTTCCCCAACTCGTTAAAATGTTCTTAAGGCATGTTTATATAATTTATTAATTTTAAAAGGTAATTTTCTTTGATATTAAGCAAGTATATAGACATCTGTATTTGGATCTTACATAAGCACAAAATTTCCCTTTAAAAATATAGATGCAGAATCATACATTTAGTTTGTCTCACATTAAAGTAGAAATTCGTCTTTTTCTTTAATGTTTAAAACCTTATAAAAAGCAATGCTGTTTTCATTATGGATAATAAAGTTAAGTATGACATGCCTATTGGGTTTACCTAGTGGAGTTATATGCTTTTCTTCAACTCTAGTTAAATCTATTTATAGAAATTATTATAATTAAGGGAAAAACCTTTGTGTCTAAATGTTGATTCACAAAAATAATAGAAGAATCTTGTTTATTCTTATCCACAAATTTGGCAGCACAGACACTTTCAAAGCATCTAGAAGAATCAGGCATTTATCTGCATAATTTAGTCTAAAATTTAATCAGACAATGAAAATGAGTGTTCTGTGACCTGAATTATATGGATAATGGACACATTTTCTCTTTGCCAGGGGTATTATTAGCAGCCACAGAGACTTCCAGAGCATGATTATGGTTTCAGACACTCCTATTTATTGTCAGTCTTAAACATTTTTTTTTTTTTTTCGTACTGGGGATCGAACTCGGGACCTTGTGCTTGCGAGGCAGGCGCCAGAACCACTGAGCTAATTCCCCGGCCCTTTAAACACTTTTTACTGTTTGGCCTTGTAACTGTGTGCTTTAGTGGCTAAGACAATTGATGTAACAAAGTTGACTAGATCTGATCTATTTACTTCGGTTATATAAATAAATAAAATCAATATTTTTCAGTCAGGTTAATATGGTTATTCAACTGACAAAATTAGCAAGACAGAAATTATCTAGCATATTTTGAGCTTCATAAATATAACCCTAAACAGTGTATGTGGATGTTTATAATAGTGTTCATTATAGGCTGGGGATTGCAAATAAGTTGCAATCTTTAGTAGTCAAGGAAAGTATGTTTACATCTTTGTATGAAAGTTCATTGGGTCATATGATTAAATGGGCTATTTTCTTTGATTGTTTACCTTTCACTTTGTTTGAGAGTTTATTAATTTTGCATATTGGTTAGATCAGGTGTATATCAGATTTGAAGGGAGAATCACGTCTAGGTCAGTGACAGTTACTGTCATTGATGAAGTTATTTCTGAATAAGCATTAAGAAAATTAAAATTAAAAAGGGGTATATAGTTCTAATTATGGATAATAGTTGATTGGATAATGAATGTAGACACATGGAATAATGGAAATGAAATATTAGAATGTATAATGCCTTAAAAGTTTTCAGAAAGTGAATTCTAAAACACCAGGTGAAACACAAGATATTTTACTCTATTACGCTGACAAAAGGCTGTCAAAATGTATTCATTCATTTAACAAATTTAGTTAGAGTTGTCTCAGACATCTGAGGCACTGCAGATTCAGAAAGAGTTAAGAGGAGAGCCCTGTATCTAGTTATTTACCAAGTAAAGTAAATATCACAAAGCAGGGACATTGCCCTTTTGTTTGTCACTGAGTCTGTAGCATCTAGCACCATGGCTAGTTAGCATATAATATATATTCACTCAATTTGTTAAATGAATGTGAAATGTAGGCAGGTGGCTCTCTACACATACACACACATATGTATATATGTACAAATATATAAATATACATATACAGATTGTGTATTTCAGTATATTTTGTGTTCTTCAGTCTTTTTTCTTATGCTAGAGGTGGTGTGAATTGTTGAGATAAGATGGATAATCATCAAGCTGAAATGCAAAATATTTTTAAAAAATTATCCTAGTTTGGTGAGATAAGGATTTGGATTCCTCCATACAGCTTTGACTTATAACATGCTGAACTAGCACTGATATTTATGTGCTAGAAATAGTTTTCAGTGACTTGCTAATGTATGTATGATGATCTAAGTCAAACTTGGAAAGTTTCTCTTTTTGATTTCTGCAACTTGCACTTCTAAACAGTGCCTACCTCCTCCTTATCTTTCACTCAAGTTCCACCCTATTATTCTAGCTAGATCTATTCTTCAACCCAAAATATAATGTCTTCCTCTGTAACTTGAGAACTTAGGGAGATAGAAATATCATTTGATAAACTTGCAATATTTAACAAAACCATGGGAAAGAATCTAATCTTTGTGGCTATGGTTTGGCTTAGATTAGAAAACTGTATGATATGACAGAGATAACTTGTGATATTCAGGAAATTTTAATTAGTTCCATATTACTGAAGAGCAGGAGTAGGGAATGTAATGGAAATAAATTAAAATAGAAGAGGAGAGAAGGAGAGGAGGGAAGGCAATGTAAAAAGAGTTAAGATGTGTTATGAACATGTACCAACTCTCCATGATAAATGTAATCATTATGTACTTCAAACATGTAATAATAAAAATAAAATTTAAATAAAAAATAAAAATTTTCCTAATAATCCAAATTAAATACCTGGTGATGATCCCAAAGTATCTACCATGATAAAGGTAGGCATGATCATTCACCAAAAGTAGGAGGAAGGACCATGGTGATCTTGGGTGTCTTTAGTTAAATACTCCAGAAATAGATTCTTAGTAAAGGATTTGAATGCAAGACATTTATAGAGGGAGTATTGCAAAATGAGTCTGATAATGAAGTAAAAGAATCAGATCAGGAGGGGTGAACAAAAGCCCTTCAAAGAGGCAATCTCAGACAAAGTTCCAGAAAAAGGATTTCTGGAATATTGAACCTTTGGTATCCTAATATAAGGCACTACACCTAGATTCTTGTACACTAATGTTCAGTCATTGGCAGAAAGTGGTGCAGGTGATGGAGTGGTAATCTTTGGGGGCACATTTGACCCTTTTCACCTGTAGGCAGTGGTTCAAGAATCTGCAAGATGTTCCTCTAAGATGAGCTAAAGACATTGGCCATTGAAATCCCACCTTTATGTGAGTGTTGTGCTGAGACTTTATCTGACCAATGGTAAGAAGCATTCAGAGGATATCTGGTGTGGTACTGCCAATGTTTGAAGTAGGGAAGTAGGGGATAACAGGATTCTTTTGGAAAGATCATGGGAAATTCAAGAGGCTATGTCTAGTAGATTGGTGGGTGTGTCAAGAGGGCCCAGGAGATGTATAGAAATATGTCATCATCATGAACTTGAATGTGGTGAACAGCAAGGGTATTAAGATTGAGAAAAAAGCCAAAAGAAGCCACTATGAAACAATATTCAGGGCATGAACAGAAACAGTGGAAACCAATTAAGAAGATACAGATACCAAAGGGGCTAGGGCAAACAGAAGATGCTGGTTCCACTGACCAGAAGGCAGGAACAGGAATGGGATCATGGTCAAAAATATCATTTGTTTCTGGAAGTTTGAGTGAGGTAAGAAGAAAGTATTGGATTTAGTAACTGGAAGATTATTGATGTTAAGTGAAGGTAGATTTGGGGATTTGGAGGGAACAGAAGCCCACTGACTGTTAGTTTTAGAAAGAATGAGTGATGACATGCTATTCTTTCAAATAGCTTGGTTATGCCCAGAAGGTTAGAAATTGGACTGTACCCAGAGGAATAAATTATGTTCACCAGAACTCATTGTTTTGACTGTTATCACTAAAAGAAGGAATAATCAAAGAGGGGAAAATAAAGACAGAAAATGAAAGGGTGAGGACTGATAAAGCCAGATGACTGAACAATTGTGCTTATAAAGCATGGGTTACAGAGCACTGAGAGACAGGCCTTATGAAGGGGGAAGGGCCTCATCCCTGAGATGGATGGAATGAAAAAGGATGGAAGGAAAGACAGAAAAAAGAGGAGATTTGCCTGCAGCTGTTTAATAACAAGTGGAGTCATTGTCTGATGTTCTCTGTTTTCTTTGGTAAATAGGAGGAAAAGTTTTCTGCCTGAAGCACATACTGGCTTATATTTACAAGCAAACATAATCAGCTTTCTGTTGAGAGTTTGAAACATAGAGTTTTATAATTAATATTAGAATTTTGAGGAAATCTAATTAAGATTTTGAAGTCATGTTCTCATGGTAGCATGTCAGTATTTTTTCAAAATAGGCTGCACTCCTAAAAGCTACATATGTAGTTTTGTGAGAACTATGGTGTAGATCTTTATTAACTGTCTCAGCATGTCTTTGAGCCCAGGAAATCATATCGAACTTAATTAGAGAAATTTGACAGGGAATACTCAGGTTTTTCAGTGTCTGTGAGCTGCTTCTCTTTTGCTACTTTATTTTGAAGACAATAATATCTACTAATTTTTAGTTGCCTTTTATATTTTCAAATTATGTTTGATTTTTTTCTTCCTTTTGGTCTTGCAATACATGGCCAGGTAAGCTGATCAAGCATGGATTTGAATGAAAATGCAGAAGCGAAGGTTAAGCAATGAAAGAGATGGAAGTTAAAATCAACATCCATATATTACAGAGAAAACAAGATGCATTTGGAGAAATGATCAGTGATCATCATGTGCTATCTTAAGAGAAATATTACATTGATAGCTTAAGGAAATGAAATATAATCAGAAACATAATGGGAAAAGATTATATTCATAAACTGCAAATTACTTTAAGATAAATACTATTTAATCAAATATTTTGTTGATGAAGAAAGAACATCTAGTACATGGTAGGTTCTCAATAAATAGAACCTATGGGAGGAATGAATATATGAATGAACATGGAGACCGACCCCAAATAGTCAAGTGATTCACCTGAATTTAGAGAACTGGTTTTTAGTAGAAAAAATAGAAACCTTATTTTCTAATGCCTAGGTCAATAGTCTTTCCATTAAATTAGGAATTGTTTCAAGGGATAATTATGGAGGAAAATAAAAATGGCAGATTGAACATGAGCAAGCACAATAAACTACAAAGAAAAAACCTACATTATCAGGGAATTATAATTCAGCACTAATGAAGCATCCTGCACTGAATCCACAGTGCTGGGGTTGTTTGGACCCCTGATGGCACTCTTGCCCATCTTGCTGGTTACAACAAGTATTAGAGAGAGAATTTTTAAAGCAAGAAAACTTACCTTTGCTCTCTTTCCACAATTTTATGGTTTCAGAAGCTGTGCGATAATGGAGATTTTTTTCCCTCAATGTTTCTGGGCTAATTAATGTCAAAGGTTGAACTCAAACCCAAGGGTACCGATGATTACCTCTCCACAATACTTCCTCTCAGGATTTCACTCTTACAATATAAAAAATAATACTTTTCTTCTCTAGCTTTCTTTAATTCCAATGAAACCTGTATGGTGCAAAGAAGAGAATAAGCGAAGACTTTGTCTTTTATATATTATTGAGAATAGATCCTTTAATTGAGTAATACTTGGAATGAGTTATGATTTGTCATCAAAAATAGGTACAATCAAATTATTTCATGTCATAGAATGTAACAAATAAGAATATGCCCAAGTGTGCCTTTGTGTCCCCTTTTCTGTCTTTTTTTTTTTTTGGCACTGGGGTTTGAACTCGGGACCTTGTACTTGCGAGGCAGGCAGCAGAACCACTGAGCTAAATCCCCAGCCCCTCCCTTCTGTCTTCATATCACTTTTTCCTTTTTCTTTTTCCCTGCCAGCATCTTTCTCTGGATTTCCTATTGCAATTTTATTCCTTTTTCACATGCCAGGTGTTTTTGCATGCTCTGCTATTCATTTATCATTCTGTTATCTAGTTCAAAAAATTCTTTGCACATTCAGTTCTCAATGTTACTTCACACAAAATTTATATATCCAACCACTGCTAGATTCATCCATAATTGAAAAACTCATGAATATTTTATCATTTTTTTGTCATGTGTTCACAAGTAGTTCTTAAAATTTACAGGTCAATAACTCTGCTAATGTTGTAACACATAGATGAACAGAAGTAGATATGATTTTTATTCTCAAAATGTGTATATTATAAATTTAATTAAAAAATCATATGGAGCTAGTCTGTTCTGCTCCTGGTTGTCCTTGTGGCAGAGGGAGAAAATTTAATTAAGATATACCAACTTGTCCTTATGAATAAGTGAACAAGAAATAAGTTTGGGAAATTTCTATTTCAGGAACAAAAGTTGGGAGAAATCTGATGGGATTCCTAGTACCCATTCTGGATAGACTTAGGTGCTTGAAACCATTAAACACATCATTGTCCTATGCACACTAAATTTTCTAAATTTGCTTTCCTTTATCGATTAAAATTAAGACCTGAAAAAGAAAAGGTATAAAAGAATAAAAGAAAGAATGATAGGGAGATTATGTTTTACACTTCAGCCAGTGGTGAAAAAGATCTCCAAGGAAAATACTGAATCAGAGATAAAGTACAGAAGGAAATTCCGATGTCTAGACCCAGAAGACCATGAAGTAGTCTTCCTTATGTTAAACTTCTTATGTTAAACTCCTACCCACAAAATCTTCTTGACTGCTTTGAATGTGGTAGCTTCAAAGCCTGACTATGGGGAGTCGGATATATACAACGAACGAATGAAAAACCAAAGCAAAAAACAAAACAATAACAGAAAAACAAGCATAGATTGGCACAAGATTTGTAAATCTAATTGTAGAATGGAAGCCTAAATCACAAGATCAAAGAACATGTAAATTTATGTCTATTCTGGGTTCATTCTGGAGGGAGAAATATGACAGTATTTCTACTATACTACACTTCACAACAAGCAGTGATCATGCTTACACAACAGTAGCATTAAACAAAGGAAAAGGAGTCCGTTTAGTTTGCATCATGCTATCAGTCAAGAACAAAGACAGGATTCAAAGAAATGAATCTGGTGATGGCTGGAAAGCTCTCCTTCTCATAGAATAGGCATGGTCATGTGACCCATGGTGTTGTGTCACTACAACTCAATAGCCACAGGGAACTCAGGGTACTTGTACACATCAGGGACACTGGATACTACAATTAATGAAACAAAGTAAATTGTGAACACATTTGAGGGAGAAAATGAACCTCAAACATATCTTCAAATTCAACACAGATTGACTCTGTAATTGCTTGGTGCTCTGCTGTACTTTGAGTATTTCTATACCTGCTGCTCACAAGGGTTAGCTCCTTTTTTTGCTCTGGATAAGAAAAAAAGTCAACAATTTTTAACTTTTTACAATAGCCACACAAGATTATTACTAAAACAATTGTTTAGATAATGAACTAAGCCTCAAGAGTCTAGGTAATTTGACCAATTTATGCAAGATTCAGCTTCAGACCTTCAGTTATAAAAGCCTTTTCTCTTTCCCTGAAAGCTCCCTGCATTTGTTTATAACATTGTCATTATGTTATTGGACAGTTTCTTTTGTGAAAAAATCAGAAGTGTACTTTTATCTCTCAAATATACTAGGCCTTCCCTTTGTCCTAAAATACATTTCACAATGCTAATTACTCTCTCTGTGTGATCTATACAGTTTACAATTTTCTCAAATTGGGGAGAGAGAGGAAAAGGGAGAGGGAAAGAGAGAGGAGAAGGGGAGAAAAGGGGAAGGTGAAGGAGAGAGAGAGAGAGGAAGGAGGAGGGGGGCAGGAAGAGGAGGAGGAGGAGGAAGAAGAAGCTATTTCTTCCACAACTAGTGACCACTGTTGCACAATCAAAACTCCATTTCTTGTTCTGGTCTCACCCTTTAAAACCTGTCTATCCATCTGAAGCATTTTGTTAATTACCATTGTTGCTCACTAGAACTCAAATCTATCTTTTAACAACTTCATTGAAATATAGTTGATATTTGACAAATAGCATGCAACTAAAATTTAAAATTTGATAAATGTTAACACATGCAAACTACCACTATAATCAAGGTAATTAATACATCCATCAGTCTCAAAATTTTTCTTGTGCTTCTCTGTAATCCTTTTCTCCCATGCTTCCAGATTCCAATTCCATAGTACATGCCTAGGAGGACACTGAATTGCTTTCTGTCATTCTAAAATCTGCCCTATTTGTGAGTTCAGCATTCATGGATTCAACCAACCACAGATCAAATATATTTGAAAAAATCTTTTATCTGTGTGTATATCTTTTTTCATTTCCCCAATAATATGGTATTAACAGCTATTTTCAAAGTACTTACATTTTTCTAGGTATTATAAATGATCTAGAAATGATTTAAAGGTTACAGGAGGACATTCATTGATTATATACAGATATTACACCATTTTACATAAAGACTTGAACATCCATGGATTTTGGTTTCCACATGGATCTTCAAACCAATCCTCTATGAGTACAGGAGGACAAATTTATATTTTCTTTTCTAGAATTTTATATGAATGGAATCATTCTGTATGTATATTTGGGGAAAGGTTCTGACTTTTTATTCTGTTATTACATTGAGATTTATCCATATTATTTGTATTATTAATTCTTTCCTTTTTAATGCTGAGTACTATTCCATTGTGGGTTCATAACACAAGTACTTGACCCATGTACCTTTTCAGGCACATTTTAGCTTTTTCCATTCTTTAGATAATATAAAGCTGCTATACACATCCATAGCAAATCTTTTATGGACATATGCTCTCATATTTGTGGGTAAAAACATAGGATTACAATGCATTGATCATGTAAGTGTAAGTTTACCTATCTAAGAACCTGCCAAACTGTTTTCCATAGTTGTACCATTTACCTTTTCACTAGCCATAAATGAGTTTGTTTCTCTACGAGAGATCTGTTGAGAAGGCTATTTTTTTCCCACTGATTTTTCCATTGTACCTTTGTCAAAGATAAATTGTCCATAGACATGTGTATCTATATCTGAACCTGACTTTTTTGTTCTATTGATTTATTGGTGTATTTTGAAATCAGTACAACATTCCTGGAATTAATGCGGCCTTGTGATAAAATTTGGAATTATGTAGTGCTCCAAATTTGTGCTTCTTTTTTAGGTTTTTCCTTTTTTTCTTTTGGCTATTCCAAGTCATTTGTATTTTTATGTAAATTGTAGAATCAGTTTGTGTCAATCTTTCAAAAAACACTGTTGAGCTTCTGCTCAGTTTTATGTTGAAGCTATGGATCAAACTAGGAGAATTGACATCTTAGCAACATTGAGTTTTTGTACCCAAGACTAAATTATATAACTTCATTTATTTAGGTCTCCTTTGGATTTCTTTTAGCAAGATTTTTAATTTTCAATGTTCAGATTTTATATTTTTTCTCTGATTTCACTTTCACCATTTTATAGCTTTTGATGCCATTGTAAATGGTACTGTATTTTAAAATTTCATCATTTCTTCCTTTCTAGTCTGCATGATTTATTTTCTTTTCTTCCCTTTCCTGATGGCTAGAAAATCCAATACTATGTTGGACAGAAGTAGAGAGAGTGGCATCTTGTATTATTTTTGATCTAGGGAATAAAGCATTTAATTTCATGCTTATATATGACATTAAGTTTTATGTAGTTTTAGAAATCAAATTAAGGGAGCTTCATTTTGTTCCTAGAATGATGATATATTTTTCTTACTAATGAACATTAGATTTTTAAAGTTTTTAAAATTAATTATATTGGTATATTTAAGGTATACAATACAATGACATTCATCATTGGAAATTTGCACCTTTACATAATCCATCTTGGTTCTTATTTTTTCCCCCTTCCCCTCCCCTCCCTCAACCCCTCCACCCCTCCCTATCCACAAAGACTTTGTTTCCATTTTTCCTTTTTCTCATATTAATTCCATTCCCTTCTTTCTTTTTTACCAAGGACTAAAAGATATAATAGATAATGTGAAATAGGAAGAAAAGGTGCAAAGGGGAAGGGGAAATGGGAGGGGTAGGGGAAATGAATATTAGATTTGTAAAAATTCCTTTACTGGAACATTTTAGGTATACAATATGTTCACATTTATCATTGGGTGCTTGTACCTGTACATGATGTATCTTGGTTCTTATTTTTTCCCCATTATCTGTGTGCCCTTCACCCCCTCCACCCTTCCCTATTT
>NW_004624744.1:2799891-2810741 GCF_000247695.1 Heterocephalus glaber
CTGGCAGTATGTAGAAAGTGGTTTTGTTATAGGGATGGCAGTGTTGGTTCAGCATTGGAAGATCCACCCCCAAAAGTCATCATTTTAACAGTGGAAAGGAAAATGCCATATGATCCTGGAATGACACCTTATTTTAAACTCCAAAGTTGTGACATTAAATTCAGAATCTCTGTTTAAATTCAGCCTTACCCAGGTTTATATTTCTTGAACAATTACCCCATATCCTTAAAATCCATTTCTATGCCTTTTCCCAAGATTTCTGCTTATAAGAATTAGAAAACTCAAGTTTATTGAGTGTGTAGTAGCATACCTTTTCATGAGTCATGTTGTGTGCTTTATTTCTAGAAGCTTTCTGAAATTTGAACCCAATTATATGTGTAGAGGCAAAAATGGGTGGCGAGGGTCGTTTCTGAGGAGTGTTGGCACTGTCTTGCTTGGTAACTGCGTGAGGAAAGGTTATTACTGTTTCCACAGGACACACGGGATTGGTTTAGTTGGGCAGAGATGGAGCGGTCAACACCACGGGAGGCGGGGGAATGCCCTGTTTGCCACGGGGCGGGGTGGGAAAATCTCTTCCTCTGGCAAAGTGATCTCAACAGAATTTAGAAGTCCAATGTCCTTAGCTTGGTCAGTTTCCTCCAAAACATCTTCATTCTCAATTTATGAGATTTCATGTTTTTTTTTCTGTCAGTGCTCTCATTTTAACTGTAGATACCCTTAGAGTCTGAGGATTAAACTTGCACTATAATTCAGCCAATCACATTATAAGGGTTTGAGTGTGATTTTCAGCAACTTTCCAGTCCTCCTTCTTCTGCCTCCCTAAGTGTTGTGATTATAGGCAAATGCCACTGTGTCTAGCTTGACTTCTATTCAGGCCTCTAACAGAGTGAGTGAGGCATACTCACATTGGAGAAGGCAATGTGCTTTATTCGTTCTAGGAATTCAAATTGTTAGTCCTATTTGAGAATGATGTTTAATCAAATAGCTGGACACTCACCTGGCCTAGTGAAATTAACAAGAAGGAAACCATCATAAGTACTTAGGTCAATTTCTTGCTATTATTTGCCATTATTCTTGGGGTTTTTTTTGCTGTTGGCTTAAACTCTGCGAATAACATTTATGGTCTGGTATGCTATATTTGGAAAATATGGGATATTTAAGTTATATGTCTATAGCTCCAATTTCAGAATACTGGATCTTGTAACTATTTTCTCTTTAAAACATCTGACTCACTTCTTTTTTTTTTTGGTACTGGGGATCGAACTTGGGATCTTGAGCTTGCAAGGCAGGCACTGGAACCACTGAGCTAAATCCCCAGCCCCTGAGTCACTTCTTTAAGTCTGACTTTTACATGTTCTAGGATCTGTTCTCATTTTACTAGCTCAATTCTTGGATGAGAGGTGCAGTGTTAAAGTCAATACACTACATTTCAAAATTCAGTTTTATCTGGTATCCTATTTCTAGAAGAAAATGATTTTATTGGTATTTCTACCATGGGTTTAATATTATTCAAATAAACAGCCATACTTCTTAATTCAGAGTTAGTTTCTAGATCTCAAAGAACTACTTGATGTTCGTAACAACAAGTCAAAAATATTCCTGAGAATTTTCTAGGTGTTTTCTATATCGCTAAACTAAAAATATGTGTAGAATTTGACCTAACACATTCATATCCATATTCACATGGAAATACAGATCAACCACAACAGAAATAAAGAAAAACTCACTACAAAGGAATTTTCATGTTATGTCCAGATTTCTTTATTTGGACCTGTGGGATTGGGAGTTCTTGTTGTATGTCTAGAACCTAATCCCAACTTTAGTATAGATCAGCCTCTCTTTGAGACCTCCAGTATGAATATGTTGTTCTTTTTGAATGGTTGAATCAAAGTTGAGAAATATTAAAGTCATGAATACTTAATATTAGTAATGATAAAGGAAAATTATACTAAAGTAACAAAATTTGGGTTAGAGTATATTCATTTATATGTGACAATTCTGATACTTCTACAGAGAACTAGAAAGCTTTGGGCTACTTTAGGTCATAACCTTTTATACTCCCCACCTTTATTCATTGCTCTTGATATTTATTTCACACACAGACACACACAGATTTGCATTTGCGCTCATATACAGGCAAACATAAAATCTCACATATTTGTTCCTGAAAATTATGTTGTTCTTTATTTCAAATATGAAAATATTTTTCTTTGGTTTTAATGACATGCATTTAAAAGGGCAAACCTATAAAATTCTACATAAAGTGAAGAGAAACTTAAACGAAACAATTTATGTTAAAGAAGCTTTATATAAGCAATTTTCTGGGACTAGCCTATTCTATTAAACATCAATGCTAATGCTCTGACATGCCTAGCTTTTAGATTATAATAGATTCATCAAATGTTTGGCATACCAAAGAAGGTACATAATTCAATTTCCTCTTCAAAGCAGACTTTTTGAGCCATCACAAGACACAGCAATGTTGTGACTATATTAAAGACTCTGTGGTAGTGGTAAATTATTTTGAAGTACTGATTGTATTGCTGTTCCAATTTCATTTCCCAAATCTGCTTGATGTATATGAAGAAAGATTATTAGATTTCTGCTTCATGGCCCATGGAAATTCTGCAGTGCTTCTTGAATATTCAGCCTGTTCCTCTCAGATTCATCCCTGTTCTCCACGCCACTCCATTAATGTCCTACTGGTACATTTAGCTAACATTGTGGTGCACAGTGGAGCAGTAAGCTATTAATCAAAGGCACCTTTCATTCTTAGAAAAACACATATAAATATATATATACATATATATGTATATATATTAATTAAATATATATCTCCATTGTATCAGGATGCCACAATTTGTCATATGTAGATATTATTTATATCTATATTTTTTAGTATCTCTTCTAGACTTTGCATTTTCCTCTTAAACTTTGTTAGAAGAAAAAATCTCCACATATTTATATTAGACACACAAACTAATACTTGTGGTTCCTGTGAAGAATTATAAACTTGGTAAATGATCATTGAATTGTATGGCCATCCCACATATAGGATAATTTCTACCATGGAGGGAGAGATATTCTTGGAGAAGACTCATATCACATATTCATCTAATTATGTCTTGTTTCACAACAGTAGTTTTCTGCTCTAGTATTTTGAATAATTGCCTCATGTAAAAGAACATGTCAAATTTTGTCAAGTTTTTAGCTTTAAAAATCTTTCTTTGTGTGTTATAGCTTATATTCTGTATTTCTCTTTCCTTTCACCATTGTTGACTTTTAACTTACAAACAGTAAAATTCACTATCTGTAGTATAGAGTTCAAAGGATTTTGATTAATGAATGTATGACATCTACTCCAAAAATTCTATTGTAAGGAATCTTCCCCTTCATAATAACCTTTACCTGATTATTACCTGTACCCATTCTCTGGTAACTACTGATCTGTTTTGTATCCCTATAGTTTTGACTTTTAGAGAATTATGTATAAATTTGATTATAAAATATATAGCATTTGTGTCTGACTTAGCCAAATGTATTCAAAATTCATTCATATCATTATGTGAATCAGTAGTTTGTTTCTTTTATAATAGATCAGAACTCCATTGTATCAGTATACCATAAATTTGTTTAATAATGGAACTGAAGGAAGTATGATTGTTTCCAGTTTTGACAATTAAGAATAAAACTCATATATATTTCGGTATAAGTTGTTGTATGGACATGTTTTCACTTTTTTTGTATTAAGTATCTAGGAAAATTCCAGGGACCATATAATCAAAGCATGTTTAATTTCATAGGACATTGCTAAATTGTTTTCATGAATGCTGATATCATTTTGTATTCTCATTATCAATGTGTGAAAGTTTCAGTTGTTCCATACAATTGGTTGTACTTGGTATTGTCAGTATATCTTCTTTTAATTTTAGCTATTCTAATAGATGTGTTTTATATCTGTTTGGATTAATTTTCATTGTCCTAATGACTAGAATTCTGAGCAATTTTTCATGAATTTTTTGTCTTCCATACGTAAAAAATTTGCTCAGTTTTTTATTAGATTGTTTTATTTCTTAGAAGCTAGAAGAAATCATTGGAGTGAGCATACCTACCTCCTCAAACATTTATCATTTTATTGTGATGAAAACAATTCAACATTCTTTAGTTTCTGTAAAATATGCAGTACATTATTGTTATCTATTGTTATTCTAATATATGATAGAACACCAGAATTTATTTCTGGTATATAATTATAATGTGATACCTTTTATCTGATTTCTCTCTAATCTTTTATTCTCTTACATTTCTTAGCCTCTAGTGACAAAATTCTACTGTCTATTTATATGAAATGAAGTTTTTAGCTTCCAAGTATGAGTGAAAGCATGCTATATTTGTCTTTCTGTGCTTGGCTTATTTTGCTTAACATAATTGCTCCAGTTCCCTCCATTTTGCTGTAAATTTCAGGATGTCATTATTTTTAATTATATAATAATTATATAATACATGTTATAATGTATCATATATTATATAACTATATATAATATATGGTTTATTATATATATATACAAAATTTTCTTTATCCATTCACTTGTTGATGTACATCTTCATTAATTCCATATCTGGACTATTACAAATAGTGCTACAACAAACACATATATCTTTACTGTGCTAATTTCATTTTTTGGGGGGTATATACTTACTATTGGGATAGCTAGATCATATGGTAGCTCTATAATAATTTTTCTGAGGAAACTGTATACTATTTTCCATGATAGTAGTATTAATTGACATTCCTTATTGTATATAAGTTTTCTTGCCAGCATTTCTTACTTTTTGTTATTTTGTTAGTACCCATTTTGACTGGGATAAGATAATATCTCATTGTGTTTTAGATTTGCATTTACCTGATGATTAGTGATTTTGACCATGTTTTCATACACTTGTTGGCCTTCATATACCACCATGTGATATCTATTCAAGTCATTTATCCATTTTTAGTTGGATTATTTTTGTAATTGCTCGGCTCTTTCTAGTTCTTTGTATATTCTGGGTTAATCTTGTGTTGGATAATAAATACTTTGCAAATATTTTCCCCCATTCTATAGGTTGTCTTTTAATTCTTTTGTTTGACTGTAGAGAAGCTTCTTACTTTAATACAATGCAATTTATCTTTTTTTACATTTCTTGCCTATGTTTTGGGGTTTTGTAAAAATATTATTTATACAATGTCTTGACATATTCTCCCTCTTACTTTCTCCTGTGGTTTTGTAGTTTTAGGCAATATATTTAGGTCTTTGATTCATATTTCCCTGCACCTACTAAAATTATTGCATTTTTTCTTTTTTCTGTGTATTAATATGGTTAAGGGAATTTAGTTTTAAATGTTGAATGTGTCTTGTGTTTCCAAGATAATCCTCAATAGGTTGTGATGTATTATTCCTATATACATTGATGAATTTGATTTTTTAAATTTTAAAGTAAATTTTATTCAAGTTTACAAGAAATATTTGTTTATTCTTTTCTTTCTTTGAAATATTTTAACCTAGTATTACATTTTTAATAATCAATTTAAAAGATGTGGATGTCTTATGATGGGTCTTGAATGAAATAAAAAAGAAAATTGTTATCTTTGAATAAGGCAAATTATTTTAAGTCAGTTTGAGTATCTAAGTATGTAAAATACATTCCAAATCTAAGATCATTTAAGATTTTAAAGGTTAAATAAATATACTACTAATAATTTAAAAGTTATTTTAGTGTTCTACTCACTCTGTGTTAAAGGTGGAATATTACTCTATGGCTGTATTCATTGGAGAATAGCATTCCATTTCTTCAAGTGATAAATGAGAGTGTAGCAAATTTACAAAATAATAGATTTTAGATTTTAGTAACAAAAAAATTAACTCATCCTATATGCTTTCATATTTCTACTCCTAGAAAGCCAAGAGAAGATCTTTGGAAAGGCAAGACATTTATATTTTTAAAATAGATTACTTTGTTTTTGATTTCTATTTTCTTAACTCTTTTGTTTATTAAGAAAGTAGTGTCAAAATATGAGAATTTTTTGTTGTGTAATTGTTTCAAAACAATTTGAGGGTTTCATGGGGAAGTGCATTATTTATCTGTTTTTTCAGAATAACACTAAAGCATAACAGCAAAAGACAAAAAAGATCTGTTATCGCAAACAGTTTCTGGATGTCAGTGATTTAGCTGGGTGGTTGTTTCTCACTGCTTTCTGGGATCTCAGGTGGCCTATTGGACAAGGATGAGGCTGTCTAGTAACTTAGTTTGGGCTATAAGTCGTACATTCAAGAAGACCCACAAACGTGACTGTTAGCTGGAAGTTTTGTTCATTTTCCTGTAGACCTCTCTGTAATTTTTTAGAACACATTGCCTTGCTTTCTCTGGAGTGGTCAGAGACAGGGCACAAGAGAGTGAGAGAGAGCAACAAAGACTAAGTGAAGTGGCTTTGATGATCTATTCTTAGCAGTAATTTAAATTACTTCTGACATATACTGTTGGTCACACAGACCAATCCAAATATTGCTAGATACTGAGACTGTTGCATGAGGGTAAAAATATGAGGAGATGGAGATCATTGCAGACATTTTAGAAGCTGACCATTCTAATTTAGTAAAATTTGACAAAATGACATGAGAAATAACTTTAATCATTTTCTGTGTGCAAGATGGCCTTAGAAAAATACTCTTCAAAATGATGTTTTAGAGACAGATATGTGATTCTACCATTTTGACTCTCACGTTCAGACTAAGCTTTTGTCTCTTTCGAAAGTTGCATTTATGATTATGCATTGAGTAGTTTAATGATATAATAGATGCTATATTCAGCATCTTTTGAATGACAAGGGAGAAAGATTTTTACTAGTTCTATTATATAAATGAGGAAAGTGCAGGAAAAGAAATATAAGTCTTTATCCCAACTAAATCTCCCCTCAAGCCTCATGAGACCTTACTAATATGAAATGGTTGATAAAAGCTCTAAGATTTCTTACTGCCAGATCACTGATATGTCATTACATACTTTCTATAGATATTGAAGACAATTCAGGCTCTTGAATACTTGCTTATGTTTTATTTTCCATGTTCTAATAACATTTAGGGAAAATCTTTTGCTTTATTTCATCTTGTTGACAAGAAAACAGGCCTCCTAAATAGTTGGTAATTGTCAGTGGTGTCTTGACTTTTCCACCTTCAATCTATTATGTGAAGCTTTCTTACTCACCCAAGAGAGTAGTGATATTGTCATTGTTTCTATTTGACTTTTGGTCCAGGATTCTATTTATAAAAGCAGAAATAATGTTAAAAATATATTGTTTTCATTAAACAAGAAATAGCATGATTATTAGAGAAAAATTTAAAATTACTGTAAGTAAAATTTGAAAATATTGTTTCTTAATTCCACTACTGATATAACAAAATAAAACTAAGTCAGTGCTTTTCTGTGTCCTCATATATATGGATAAAACTCTAAAATTATACATACAAAAGTCTTGGTATTAATTATCTTGGTGTTTGGATGTACCTAGATCAACAAAACCAAAAACATCTGATATTTAAGCACATTACACATATGATTTTAACTACTAAAATTTAAATGAATCTATTTTACTGATAAATTACTTAAATATTTTTTCCAGTAAATTCTTGGAGGGCAATTGCTGACTCAAAGTTTATTTGCCAAAATGCCTTCCAGAAATGTCTTCAAGGTTATATTCCTGCCAATTTTGTATCTTATCAAAATTTCTTTCAATAGTTCATCCAAAAGATATAGGATACCTTTACTATAATTCCTAGTTCTTTAATATGTAGTAAAATTAGTCTTAAAAGTATTTTATATCCTTCACTCTGAAACTAAGGCAGGATGATTGCAAATTGGAGTTCCTCTTTGGCAATTTAGTGAGAACATGTCTCAAAATAAAAAATAAAAAGATGAAGCTCAATATGAAGGCCCAAGCCTCAATTTTTAGTACCAAAAAAAAAAAAAAAGAAAAATTACATGCTTACTGGCACTTAAAATTTTGTAAATCACTTATTTATAACTTTTATCCACCTCTTTTTTGTTCTGTCCCTACTAACAAAAACTAGATTAACTATAATACACTCTTGTCACTACTCTATTCTATTTATTCATTCATGTCATATGTACTCTTAATATTTTTACTAATCTGATTAATACTGAGACATAACACAGCTGAATCACTTGAATTGTATACATAAATTCCACCTATGTACAAGTTCTTCATCTTATACCCTTACCTTTGTCAGAATCAAACAGTATCATGATTTGTAAATGATCATTATATTGCCTTTAAAAATATAGAGTTGTTTTATAATTAATATTGCCTAAAAACATGGTGTTGATTTGTCTTTGTCATAAAATCATTAGAAAATGGGTGTCACCTTCTAAAGTCTTCCAAGAATTGCTTTCAAGCAACATCATATTTAGTCAAAGTTCTAATGTTGCATAACATATCAGTGTGTAAAATACTGCAATTTATTATCAGAGCTCTCATCTGTGCATTTACCTTGTAGGTAGTTTTCAGTTTGAAGCTATCATAATATATTCATATATGAATATTTACATGTATGTAATTGTGTAAAACATTTTCAACCAAATATATCTGAGTGATACATATGATAGATTTTTGCAAAGTGGTGTACTTATTTGCACTGCTAACAGCAATGTTTGTTACACTCCTTGATATTTGCCAATAATATGACTACAGAAATGTATGTATTATGATGGCTTTTATAATTTTATTTGCACTTTTGGCCATAAATATATCCTCTTCTGTGTAATGCCTGTTTCTTTTCTTTTAACCAGTTTATTTTAGGTTATCTCTACTTTTTAATATAAAAATAATTCTCAATTTATGATTTATATGACTAGTAATGACTTTCTGCCAGATTAGAGATTCTCCTTTCACTTTTTAAAATAAGGAATTTATCTTTAAATTTAAAAATAATAATTGTATATTTTTATGGCATACAGTCTGGTTGTTTGTTATTTGGATACATTTTAGAATGAACTAAATCACATTAATTAACATACCCACTACATCACATACTTAGTTTTTTTGCTGATGACATTTAGCATCTGCTCCCTTAGTAATATTCAATTATATAATGTGCTGCTATTAACTATAGTCACAATGCTACAAAGTAGACTATTGAATTTACTCTGCTTATTTCATGGAAATTTTCTGGCCTTGGACTAATATTTCCTCAGAACTTCCCAACCTCCATGTTCAGCCCTAGTAACTAGCTTTCTAAACTCTGCTTCCATGAATTTGATTTTATTACATTTCACATATAAGTGAGATCATGTGATAGCATGAGATTCACCCATGTTGCTGCAAATGAGATTCCCCTTCTTTCTAAAGGTTGAATAGTATTCCATAATGTATGTACACACCACATTTTCTTTATCCATTCATCCATTGATGGACACATAGGTTAATTCCATATCTTGGCTATTATAAATAGTGGTGATGCCCTCCTGAACAACCAATGGGTCACAGAGGAAATTAAAGAAGAAATTAGACAGTTTCTACAAGTAATGATAATGCCAGTAAAACATACAGGAATCTGTGGGACACAATGAAAGCAGCTCTACATGGGAAATTCATAGCAGTGAATGCTCATATTAAGAAAACAGAGAGAACTCATTTAAATAACCTAATGCAGAGCCTCAATCTCCTAGAAAAAGAAGAGCACAACAAACCCAAAGCTCTTACAAGAGAGGAAATTATAAGGATCAGAGCAAAAAATCAATCCAATGTAGACTAAGATAACAATACAGAAAATTAATGAATCAAAGAGTTGGTTTATGAAAAATAAATAAAATTCATAAACCTTTAGCTAACCTTATCAAAAAAAGGAAATAAAAGGCACAAATCCATGCAATTAAGAATGAAAAAGGTGGACACAACAGACCCAGCAGAAATCCAGAGGATCATCAATACCTACTTCTAGAATCTATACTCTAATAAAATGGAAAACACAGAAGAAATGGACAGATTCCTAGATACAGATGAATTGTTAAAGTTAAATGAAGAAGATATAGAAATTCTAAACATCCCAATTACAATGAGTGAAATTGAAAATGTAATAAAATATTTACTAACAAAGAAAAGCCCAGGTTCTGATGGTTTCACTGGTGAATTCTATAAGACATTCAAAGAAGAACTATCAGCATTACTCTTTAAACTCATCAAGGAAATTGAAAGGGAAGCAAGGCTTCCAAATTCATTCCTACAAGCAGGTGTTACTTTGATTCCAAAACCAGGAAAAGACCAAATCCAAAAAGAGAACTACAGGCCAATAACCCTAATGAACATAGCTCCAAAAATCCTCAACAAGAAACTGCCAAACAGAATACAGAAGGTCATCAAGATCATACACCCTGACCAAGTTGGATTTATCCCAGGGATGCAAAGATGTTTCAACATTGGTAAATCAATAAATGTAATACACCATATTAACAAAGTCAAGTACAAAAAACATATGATCATCTCAATAGATGAAGAAAAAGCATTTGACAAAATCTAACAGCCATTCATGATAAAAACCCTACAGAAAATTGGAATAGAAGGTCTTTGTCTCAACCTGATTAAGGCTATGAAAACCAACAGCCAACATCATACTAAATGTTCAAAAACTGAAAAGTTTCATGTTAAAATCAGAAACAAAACAAGGATGCCCACTATCACCACTCCTGTTCAATATAGTTCCAGAAACATTAGCCAAAGCAATTAGAAAAGAGAAAGAAATAAAAGGAATAAAGATAGGAAAGGAAGAAGTTAAACTGTCATTATTTGCTGATGATAT
>NW_004624744.1:2829837-2885753 GCF_000247695.1 Heterocephalus glaber
GATGCATTATGTAAAGGTACAATTCCCAATGAGAAATGTAATTGTGTTGTATACCTACAATGTACCAATAAAAGAATTTAATACAAAAAAATTAATTCACTGATTTTGATGAACACAAAATTAATCTCTTTAAATGTTTATGCTTAGTGATGGATTGGAGCAACTCTCATTGGTTGTAGAGTTTTTTTGACTCTCTGTACTAATGCTAAGATCACAATTTCTTCCTGTTATGGCTTGTGTCTAGATGTCCTCCCGAAGCCTCATACAGTCATTGGAGGGGCTTTTCGGAGGTGGCTGGGTCTGGAATGTGTGATACTAGGATCAAGGTTGTGTGATTACTAAATTTGGCATAGTTCTGGGTAGAATTAAGAGTGCCTCACCCTGAGTACACCACCTTAGGGTGGGTAGCCTGAACAAAATTTAAGGGACGCAAAGAGAATTACTATCTCTTGTCCCTCACTTGCTGTTTATTGTCTTCTGCCTTCCCTGTTTTACTGTGGACTGTTTACACTCTACAGTGGCCTTCTGTCATGCTCCTCTGCTTTGGAGTCAGTCAACTATGAACTGAAACCTCTACAAACTGTGGGCTAAACACACCTTTCCTTCTTTACTTTTGGGTGTCAGTTATTTAGTCTCAGCAATGAGAAAAGTGAGACACTTCCATTTGTAAATTGGAAAATATATTTCTGCTTTATAGTGGGTTACATAAAATTGTTTATAGAATCATAAGAACTCAATAATAGAAATACTGTCAACTTTGGATTTCAACTTTATGGAGTATTAGTAGCATTTGGGGCATTATATTTTGCATCCTAATCCAGATTTATTAAAGTGTTTACATTTTACATATGGCTGATAATAATGAATTATTGCCCTGTGAAAATCATCCTGGAATATTAGAATGAGCATGGTTCACTCTCCTCTATTGTGGACTTACTCTTTTTTAGTACAAATTAGAGTTTTAAAATTTACAAGCAATTATTTATATATTTATTTAATTCAATGTACTCTAAAGAAATGGTTTATAAAATGCTGTCTGGCAAAACCTTGCCAAATTCTGAATTGTAATTGGAACTTCTTCAAATTCCAGTCTAATCTATTCATCAATTTTGTTCATCAAGGTTCACAGAAAACAAGATCTTGCTTTGTGACTGACCATTTCACACTAGGACTTAACAACTGCTTAGCCTGTGCTTAGTAGTTGCAAGTTATTCATTTTGGGGCTGGCCTCTGATGCTTATGACAGCTTCTTTTTCAGATGAGAGTTTCTTATCCACTTTATTTTTAAGCCAAGATTGTCGAGTGTTAAAAAGTTTGTTAATCTGTACTGTATGTATGATATATAAATTTGTTTATACATAGTGTGTAATTATATGTACTTATAAATATTATATATGATGTCTTGTTTTGCATGTAGCTACACATACACTATATATATATGTATATGTCATGCTTATTCTTCCATTTTTGACACACAACTGCAAAATAAGATTTTTCTTTGTATAACAGTCACATGCTTAATTGGGGTTATAATTATGACTTGAAAACTTAAAAACTTTGCTCTAACAAAGCTCCTTATGTCTATCTCCAATAATTAATCATGAAACTTTTCATAAGAGTTTGAAATTTTAACTTTGAAAAGGAAACCCTTTCATAATTTAAAGCTATAATTAACCTCTGTGCTCTTTGCTTCTGAAGATCAGTTAAATGTGCAATCACTTTTGCAATCTTTTGAAGTTAATGCCTGAACTCCGTGTGGGCTTCCACTTCAGAAAATGTGGATAGGTTTTTATGTAATTAATATTTTCAAAGTGATAAAAAGAAGATCTCTCTTTGGTCGTGTTTGTTCAGAAACCAAATATCAAATGTGAGACATGAAATGATCTCTACTTTTTAATTTTCATTTTGTGGGTTAACTTTTTATCTCCATGAAAATATTCTTGAAGTATGGAATGTCCACACTAGGTTCAAGTCCATGAATGATTTGTTGTTCAGTGTGTGTGCGTGTGTGTGTGTGTGTTTGCATGTGGATGAGAGATAGCAAAATGTGCACTGATAAGCATGTATAAGCTGTTCTCCTCATTTTATTATATTGTCTTCTGACTTCTGTTTTGTTGTAAGAATTGTGATTTCTCTATTCAAAAACTTCTTGTTTTTTTCTGCTATTTCCTTATGAAGTTTATTTTCATAAGGAAAATGAAATTTTTTTAAAACATAGCTTAGGATTTATGTTGAGTCTGGAGATTCATGGCTTTTATTAGTTCTGATTATTTCTTGGCTATTATAATATTCTGTTTTTCCATTCTGTCTTATCATCTCCCTCAGAAAGGTCTAAATGTCTGTTTTAAAAATTTCATTCTAAGAAGTCTTTGATTCTCTTTTTTCTTTCTAAATGTTATAATTTTGGTAATTTTTCTCCTTTTTATTTCTGATCTACTTCTCTGTAATCTACCTTTAACTAATTGTGTTTTTCAAGTATACTTTCATAATTTTCATTTCTATATATACTTGTGGTGTTTTCTTCTTGTTGTCTTAAAAGATTTTTATGGTATTATAACTGTTGTAAATCCCTCTACTTAATAAATCTATATTTAATAAGATGGATCTATTGACTTACACTTATACTGAGGTGTTTACTCATGTATTTGTAACTTGAACATGGGCACGCATTCAATATTTTGATTTTTAAAATTCATGTGCAAATCAGTCTGGGGAAGAGACTCTCCAGTAGACAGTGTCGGTGTTTTGGCTAGAGGCCTCCAACTCCCTTTTACAGGTTATGTGTCCATCTCCCAACTTCTGTGTGTTTTGATTCTATATGTAGTTCACAATTGTATCTCCTTGAGATGATATCTTTTTGTGTACTGGAAAGTTATATAGATAGATAGATATAGATAGATATAGATGATATAGATATAGATATAGATATAGAGAGATATTTGCAGGCTCAAACATATTGCCTGAAAATTTATGTTTCACTTGGGGTGGATTGTTGCTTATCCCTGACTTGTGTAACTGTACAAAAGCTCAACTCACTGACTCCCAAACAAGACTAACTCAGAATTACAAATTACAGTGAAGTGCCCAGAAACAGTCTGAAGCTTTACCTACTTGGGGAACTTTTTCTCCTTTCCTGTCCTACTTCCTCAGAGTACTGATTCTTTGGAGAATTATTTCCTTAATAAATCATTTGCAAACCAATACTCATCTCTGCATCTTCTACTAGTGATTTATGCCAGCTGCATGGATGGTACAAACTTGAGTTATGTGTTTTCCAGAAAAACGTTTTTTTAAAAAAATTTTAGCCCATGCTAAAGCTGAGAGAGGCAAGTTTTTGTCATTTTTTCTTGCTAAGTGGAGATGTTTCCTAGTCACTTCCATCAAGAACATAGGTCTTCTGGGGCCTGAATTCATAATAAACCTTATTTTTACTCCCCATCATAATCCTGATGAAATTTTGTCATTTGTAACTCATGCATTTATATTTCCAATATAGTTAGTGTACACAGATGTGATGATTAAGACAACTCCACACACCTCCATGTTTCTGTGCTCTCGTATTCTACTGAGTCCTAGTCCTGTTTTGACAAAGACAAGCTTTTTTCTAGTGCGCTATTCTTTTCCCCTACTCTAGGAATCTTTTGGACTTTCCTGAGTTATCTACTCTCTATTAGATTATTCACACCAGCATAAGACTATATTCTCTCTTCCTCCTTAGGGAAGCCTATAATCCCATTCTCATCCCAACCTAATTAACTAGCTTCTGACCCTTTCCTCTCTTTTTATTTTTATTTGATACCAAAAAATTCCACTATGCTTTGTCTACTTCTCGATTCTCATCATTTCTGGAATCTACTCTAATCAGGTTTTTGTATTTACTGCTTTAACTAAGACTATTCCTGCTGATTTTCAAAGATTGCATGTTGGTAAGTCAACAATCAATCTTAAGTCCTCATCCAATGACATTCTCATTTTTCAAATATTTTCTCTCTGTTGGTTCCGGAACATCACTTCCTTTTGTTGTCTTCCTCCTATCTCTCTGACTATTTGTGACTGTCTTTGCTTATTCAAGGCTCATAACCATTCCCCTATCTACTAAATAGCAGGGTACTTGGTCTCAGTCCTTGGGTCTCTTCTTTCCCTACTTATAGATGTTTGATGATCTCATTTGACACTCGACTTTAATTTACCGTCAATACACTAAAATTTCCCAAATTTCTCTCTCTCTCATACTTCCCATTCAAATATCCCCCTATGTATTCGTCTTCACTTAGCTGTCTCTTATGAACCTCAAACTTATCATGTTTAAAATAAGTATCTAAGAAGGCTCATTGCTCATTTCTACAGCCTACATCATTTCAGAAAGAGACAATTCTATTCCTCTGTTAGTCAAAACCAATATATTACAGCTACACTTGATTCTTTTTCTCATATCACTCTGAATACACTATGAAATTCCATTGGCTTTACTCTTTAAAAAGTAATTACTTCTTCCTACTTGGACCTATACTCTGTGGCCAAACTCATGGTGAACTTTTGTCTGTGTTATTGCAGCTGCCTCTTAAATTGTTCCTCTGCATCTTCCTTCTCTCCTACTTCAGTTTATTTTTCAGCCAGAGTGATCCTTTCAAAATGAAAATCCAAACCTGTCACTCTTTTGCTCAAAACCAGTCAAAGCCTTCCTATGTTTACTCAGATTTAGATGCAAAATTGTTTCCATGATCCAATAGGCCTTCCCAGACTTGGGGGCTTGTTACTTCTCTGATTGTATTTCCTACATTTTTCCTTCTCAACCATTTTATTTCATTCCCTCCCTCTCTGTTCCTTGAAAATAAGAAGCACCTCTCTTGTACTGAATCCTCTAGTCAAATGCTCTTTCCTTACATGTGTTCATGACACTCTCTCTACATATAAGTCACAATCTCTGTGAGTCCTTCTTTGGTAACTTTGAAATTGCTGGTTTGTTTTGGGTCATTTTCCATGTCCCCTCTGTGTTCCATTTTTATTTTTTGAAGATCTTATAGGTCTCAAATATACTGTATCTTATTCATCTTCATTATTTTGTATTCTCCTAATTCAAGCTTCAGCACAGCAGCACTTTTGCATCTACTTTTTTCCCTTCTTTATTCTTCAGAAATTATAATAGTGCTCAGGTGTAGTACATGCTTTGGTTTTTTTTTTTTTTTTGGTCCTGGGGCTTGAACTTGGGACCTTGTGCTTTCAAGGAAGGCAGCAGAGAACCACTGAGCTAAATCCCTAGCCTTGCTCAATACATTTTTATTAAATTAATTAAATTTAATAATGGATGGATTAGTAAAAAAAGCATAAAATATCTCTTGTACAATAGTGATCTGTAGATGGCAAATAATAGAAAAATATTGCATATGAGATACATGATCTTTTTATTGAATCTATTCTATATTTATAGTATTGTGTATTATTTCATATCATGTACAGTCAGAAATCTGAGCTTCAAAGGGCAACTCCATCAGTAAAATCACTCACACAAGATATAACTACATAGGTTGTAAATTCCAAATCCAGTGTCTTACATTATGATTTTTGTCTAGTGATTAATTTACTTTAGGTTCAGTTTTTAATCTACAACATAGAAACTAGACATTAAATTGTTGTAAAGATTAAAGAAGATAATTTTATAAGTAACTATAATGAAGTGGCCAATGACTGGTAGCAATGATTATTATTCAATCAGCTGTATTGAAGCAACATGACAACTAAAAATTGTACATATTTAAGGTGTACTACGTGATGTTTTTATGTACCTATATATTGTAAAATGATCTGCAGAATTAAGATGATTAAAATATCTTATCTCCCAACATGAATACCATACATTGTTTTCATGGTGAGAACAATTAGGATCTACTTTCTATACAATTCAGTTAACCATAGTCATGCCTTATATTAGATATCCAGAATTTCCTCATCTTGCATAACTTAAGCTTTATATAATTTAACTAATTTCCTCTACTTTGAAACCTCTAGCTCTCACCATTCTACTCCATGTTTATGAATTTGGGTTTTTTAAGTTCCATGTATAAGTGAGATCATGTCTTGTGTTTCTTTCTGTATCTAGATTATTTCGTTTAGTGTCATGTCCTCCACATTCATCCATATTGTCACAAATAGGTTTTTCTTCAGTTTTTAGGACTGAAAATATTCCATCATGGTATGCATCATATTTTCTTTATGCACTTACCAATTGATAAGTTGTATCATAAGTTGTATCTTGTCTATTGTTAATAATGCTGCAGTGCACATCTGAATGCAGGCATCTCCAACATACGGATTTCATTTCTCTTGACTATATACTCAGTGGGGAATTACTGGATCATACGGTTGCTCCTTTAATTTATTGAGAAAACTCCATATTGTTTTCTATAATGGATATACATATGCACAATCCCATCAATAGTGTATAAGGGTTTTATTTTCTCTATATCCTTGACAATACCTACCTTTTATTTTGTTTGGTAATATTCAGGCTACAGGTGATAACTTGTAATTTTGACTTAAGTTTCTCTGATGTTAGTGGTGCTAAAGACCATTTCATGTACCTGTTGGCCATTTGTATGTTTTCATTTTAGATATATATATTCAAATCTTTTAATCATTTTAAAGTTAGGCTTCTTTTGTTTTCATTAAATTTATTGGTACATTTTAGGTATACAATACAATTACATTCATCATTGGGATCTTGTATATTTGCATGATGTATCTTGGTTCTTATTTTTTCCCCATTCCCTGTGCTCCCTTCACCCTTCCCTATTTACAGAGACTTTGTTTGCATTTTTTCCTTTTTTTCATATATTTTCCTTTCCCATACCCTTCCCACTTCCCCTTTAGACGTTTTCTTCCTATTTCACATTATCAATTATACATTTTGATCCTTATTTATCTTTTTTATATTTTCATTTTTATTTTTTCTATTAAGCTCTTTAAGTTCATTCTTTATTTTGGATATTAACCTTTTATGCATGGTATAATTTTAAAATTGTTTCTTTCATTCTGTAAGTTACTTTTTTCATTGCAATGCTCATTGTGTGCTGCACATAAACTTCTTAGTTTGATGAAGCCTCACTTGTCTCTTTTTGCTTCGGTTCCTATGTTTTTGAGGTCATGTCTAAAAATTCATCACACAGTGAAATACTGTAGAGTTTTTTCTCCTATATTTTCTTCATTTTCAAGTCTATTGTTTAAGTAAGGACAGCCTTGCCGCCTATGCTATTCTTTGTTGGCAATTTTATTTTTCTTTCAGAACTTCAAGTATATCAACTCACTCTTTCTGGTTCCAGACAGTTTCTGCTTTAAAAACTGGTGATAGCCTTATTATTGTTCTTTTATATATGATGAGACTTTTGCTTTCAAAACACTGCCTTTGAATTTTTTTTTTGTAATGCCAGAAATCAAGCCTAAGACCTCATGCATTCTAGGCAAGTGCTTGACAACTGAACTCTACACCAGAACCTCACCTATTTTAGTATTTGAGAATTTTATTTAAATGTGCATCAGTGTAATTTATTTTGGGTTCTTCCTCTGTAGTAATTCTGAATCTGGATGTCCATACACTTTCAAAAATTTGGAAAACTCTTATTCATTATGTATTTAAATAAGCTTTCTGCTTTTTCCATCTTTCTTTTTGCCTCATTTTTTTCTCACCTCTCCTTTGACTGGATGATAGTAATCGACCTGTATTTGAATGCATAGATTCTTTCTTATGCTTGATTGAGTCTGTAGCTGATGCCATTTTATTTTGCATTTCATTCATTATATTCTTTATCTTCAGAACTTGGTTCTTTCTTTGATCATTTTTGTTGACTTTCTCATTTTGTTCATGTATTATCCTAATTTCATTGAGTTTTACTCTTCATTTTCTCATACCTCACTGATCTTTCTTAAAGCAATTGTTTTCATTTTTTTAATCAGGCAATTTATAGGTCTTTACTTCTTTTAGAGTCAGATACAGGAAAGTTATTCCCTCCTTTGAATACTGTTGTTTTCTTTAATATTTTTTGAAACCTTGTGTTAGTGTCCTTGTATTTGGAGAACAGTTACCTGGTCTAGGCTTTTCTGACAGGTTCAGGAGAGAAACACCTTTATCAGTTAGCCTGACTGATTATTTTGGAATTCTCTTAGATATATGCATGGGTACACTCACACCACCCACCCTGTGCTGTCTTGAGGGAATGAGTGTTAGGATGATAAGTATTACAGCTTGTATCTAGATGTCTCTGTAAAGCCTCATGCAGTCATAGAAGGGACATTTTCAGAGATGGCTGGATCTAGAGTGTGTGATGCTGGGATTGATTCATGGTACAATGCTAGGCTCAAGGGCCCTAGGATTAAGGGTGTGAGTGCTACCTGCTCTAAGTAGCCTGGATAAGATGTAAGGGATTGAAAGAGCTAGGGTCTTCCTTTGCTTGTTTTGCTACCTTCTGCCTATCATGGACTGTTTCTTTTCTGGATACCTGCCTGCCACACTACCCTGGCTTTGAGCCAGCTGATTATGAATTGAAACCACTACAAACTGTGAGCTAAATAAACCTTTAACTTTCGGTGTCATGTATTTTGTCTCAGCAACAAGAAAAGTAACTAATATAATAACCCTCTTTTTGATGTTACAAAGCCAAGCCACTTGGTGAGAGCCTCTCATTTATTTTTCTAGAAATCTTTTCAAGATTTATGCCTTTTCCCAGTTCCACTGAGTTGAGCTGACTGTCTGTGTGTGCTTGCACATGCTATTTCTGGTATGCTTAAAAGCTGTCTAGAGGGTGATACATGGAGTTCTTGGTATATATATATTGGTGGGTTTGGGGTGTCCATTGACAGTACATTAACCTATGAGGTTTGTGAGTGAGCTTTTGTTATAGTCTGTGAGGTTGTTAGAACCTGTGGACCTTTGCCAAGCTCCATAGTCCAGTTATTATTAATCTCCTTCTCTTTTTCCCTGCTTCTAGCTCTTCCCAAACTATTAGCCTTATTGATCTCCTCAGTGCTCTGGTGGGTGATATGAGGAGGAAGTAGCTTGCTGATCAGGGTCACAACAAGGCTGCAGAAGCCTGGAGCTCACCACATTCTCCACTTTCTCCTACAGGAGAAATCACAAGGGATCTCTCTTGTCACTGTGCCATCTTTGGCAATGAATGACACATGTAAAATGAAACTGTTCTTTTCACCCTCTTCAATGTGTCTTTTCTTGAACATTTTACTCCTTTGAGATGCTGAAACCTCTCTACTGAACTTTCAGGCTCCCACAAAGATACCCTCACCTTGAGGTTGTAGTCCAAATTAGTGTTTGCCTGGATTGATGAGGCATGAAAACTCCTATTTCATCATCTGGCTGACATTATTCTACTATTTTTATTATTTGTCAGAATATACTGAGACATAACCCTTTCTAGTAATGGAGTGCTAAGGGAAAAAGAGAAATATAAGGTACCTGCTGCAGTAAATTAAGAAATTTATTATAAGATAATTTGCATTAGTAGGTTAAACAATAATAAAAAAGTAACTATTTCAGTATTTTCTATAAAAATAATAGTTATGCTCAAAATTAAAACATCAATAACAGGGCACCCACTTTCCCTCAGAGATTCTGTTTTCAACACATCCCTCTCTGCTTGGCTGGGAGCTCTCTATGAGGCTTTCAGCCATGCAGTTTCTCTGCTAGAATTGGCGTGGCCATTTCTCTGGGGTCTGCCTGCATCCTGGAAGACAGAGTTTATAGGAAGCATGAAATCTATTTATTTTTAAAAGCTTTTGCTTCATAAAAGCACCATTAAATTGAGCATGACCACATACTAATTATATTTTTTTTTCAAAAGATAGCTTCCCCTTTGTAACTACTTTTAAGAGGAATAAATGTGGCAGTCAGCTCTTCCCGTTATCATTGCTTTCTTTCATTCCTAGGATGAGTAAAACATGAAACAGGGTCATGCTAATAAATTCTACCTTTTTCTCCCTTCTTCCCTCTCTCTCTCTTCTCTTCTTCCTTTTCTTCCTTTCTCTCATTCTCACTCTCTCCCTCTCCCATCCTTCCCTCTTTCTTTTCTCTTTTCATATCTTCTGAACTGGTATTGAGCCCAAGGCCTTCACACTATATCCTCAGTCTTTTATTTTAATCTTGAAACAGAGTTTTGCTAAGTTATTAAAAGTGCCTAAACTGGGCTCATACTCAAAATCTCCCTGGTTCATTCTCTGATAGTGCCACAATTACACGTGAGTATATCACCACACCCAGCTTTAATTTCATCTCTTAGTTTTCCAGTTCCTTGGACAGTTCGTGGATTGTGATAATTGGGAACAATTGGGGTAATCTCATCTAAGAGTAGGGATCTCTAATATTGGAAGTCTTCCAGGGCTGCTTGCTGTTCTACCCATCTAATAACACCAGGGGTAAACTCAAGGCTAGGGATAGAGAGGTAGAAGGAAGAATCAGTCCAAATGTGTTTCTGTAGTCCTGAGAGATAAACCTAAGTGACCAGATGGATCCTGTTTGCACAAATAGAACAAAATAGATTTCATTTTGGGCAGTATGATATGAATAGAGGTATGTTAGAGGTGAAGATAAAGTATAAAAAATCCAGAACACCATGTGAATAATGAGAAAACCAGGCAAGGTTTTATTGGGCAAGTTCTGTTGATTGTTGCTGTCCCTCCTATAGCCCTGCTGTAGTTAATGCTAATGACATTATACTCAAACTTTGTTATTCTAGTTCTCATTCTTTTGTCTTTCAACATATAGGTAAAATTATTTAACAGTCTTTTATCCGCACCGGATAATACCATTTTAGCATGATTCTATTAAATTTAAAACATCAGATCAACAGAGTGTGAACTGCTGAGGCAGATGGATCATGTTTTAGTAGTTTTCAATCCCCAAAGTTTAGCGCAGAGTTTGGTACACAGTAAGAGTTTAATAAATGTGAAATGAATGTTATTTAGCTTCTGTAGTTGCTTTCTGTTTTCATATAGAGTAGGCCACAGTGGCATAGATTGCAATATGTCTCCAAATCTTATTGATGTAGTTATTTTGCTGTCATCTGTGGCAGTGTTTCCAAGATTCAGATGTGTTTTCACACTTCATTTCACCCTATGAACCATCTATCCTTTATTAGTGCACCATAAAGAAATAACTTTGGGATGCAGCTGTTCTCTATTAGTCTCTCATACTCTACTCACTGAAGCTGAATCCATGTTAATGTTGTCCTTTTTTCAAAGACAGGCAAATCTCTAGAGTTTTGTGGGTGGCAGAGATTGAGGCGGGCATCGGGGACATTGACTAGGAAGTATGAAGGGGAGAATCCGTTCTTGAGCTTGGAGACAAAATCAGAAGCCTCACAATTCTTGTCCTCGTTGAGAAATGCAAGCAATTTCTCTATGTGCAATTCACACCACCAGCTCTTAACTGAATGAATACACATTGCTTGAAACTGTTGGCTGAAATTGGGAAACTGATGGAGCACTCACATCTCTAGAATTTTTTAATTGTATAAAATGAGTAAAAGAGTTCTGTAAAATGTGAAGCAGTAGACAATGCAATATAGTGATGATTGGAACAAATCTAATGATATAAAGTTACAGTCTGCCCAAGGGAAGTGTTACCAGATGCAAATTTTAAGTCTTACTTCTCGATATTTTTGAGTTCCTTAGGGATCATCTTGCCTGTTTGGCAATACCTTATCTGTGAGATTCTGCAGAGGAGAGTGATGGCCTGCTGCCCTGGTCATCGTGATGTGGTTATGTTGCCCTTAGTCTATGAACTTACATGCTGCATAGACTAACTGGAGATTGGTGGCTGAGGCTCAGGGTGAAACACAGTACAGTGGTATGTGTGCAGTGAGACTGGGAATTCCTGCTATTCTTAGAGAGATTGTGGTAGAAGTTGTACCTTCAGAAACTGCACAGTTTCTTGAAACACTCAGATTGGGGTTATAAAATCCTGGCCATGTATTCAGGTGAAAGGGTCTCCCTACTCTGGATCTCACCTGCGTTTTTAGATCTTCCTGATTTTAAATCTGACCTCCACTTTTAGTTCCTAAAACAAGCTGTTAAGGACTGCATGGTTTTCCATTTAAGATCCAGAGCCATGTCCCTAGAAGCCATTCTATCTCATGTCTTCCCCTTTTCATTTTTGGAGAAAAAGTGACTTTGGTTTAACAGTACTGTAGTCACACCCAGCTTATGTCTTATTATGAGCAATATCAAATCTTGTTTTTTCTCTGGAAACTTCTTGAAAAATACAGCCCTTTCTAAGACCTGTCCCACCAGATTGCCAAACATACCTTAGAGGTTAGCAGTAGATTTTAGAAAGTTAATAGCTTATTGATGTACCTGGGCATATCTAAAAATGTGTGATGTTTCAATATTAAAACAAGTAATATCTTATATAATAATATTCATACACACCAAGGTGTGGAAGGAAATGTCACTAGAGGAAAATGTTTACTGGAGGTGATTACCTGCAAGGTATGAAGGTCGACAAAGCACCTTCAAAGGCCAAGACTCTGGACTCATAGAGTCCTCAGTGCTTCTTGCTGAACCCTCACATGCATACAAGGAAGATCAAGCAGTGGCTAGGTATGGTTAATCATTTTCATTAAAGGCAATAAATCCCAAGCCAAATCTCAACACTTGCTGAAGCTAATGATGAAGGTAATCTCTCTTCTGTGAGCTCCCATTGCCCTAAGACTTTACTTATACTGTCTTAGATCAGTAATATTACATTTCCTTCTTTTTATAAATGTGTATTAAATTTGTCTACTGGCCTCAAGTGGAAAGTGAAACAATTTTGATTTACTGCTTATGTGTATCCCAGATATACTCTGTATATTTTGTACATATTCTTTTGTTTATTGGACCCTGAGCTGGTTAATAAACTGTCTTAGGAAACAGTGAAAAAGTATCCACTGATATTTTGCTATTTATGGTATATGAATATATTGAATGTTTCTTAAATAGCCTAAACCTTTAGATCACATTATTGTTGAGAAAATATATTTTCTTAGGATTATGTCATCTCACCCAGAATGTTTAGAAATCATTAGTATTCCAAGTCGCTTGTGTTGCTATGTGGAACAGCTAGCTGCACCTGGCAAATTTGCTGTTTTGGTGACATTGACCATTTTGATGAGCCTGCAAAAAGAGAAAAAAGATCATGGGAAATAGAGTACAAACTCTTATACAAATGCACTTCATGACTATCAGTTTGACATTGCAGTTTTTACTTATGAAGGAAAACAATGACAAGCAAAATGATTGAAAAGGCAAATATACTTAAAAATTATTCTTTAATGACATGTCAATCCATTGTAAAAGTTGTATAATACAACACTAAATGGAGGATTCAGGTTAAAGGATATTTAAGTCTGAGGTAAAACTCACCATTATTACTATCTAGTCTAGAATCTACTGGGGACTGATGACCAGTTTAAAACAAATTGTTTTATATTTAGGAGACCATCTCCTTCTGAGCTGTTAATGAGCTGCCTGTACAAGGTGATGATGGTGAGCTGCGCAGTTGGTGCCCCAGCAGTAAAAGATTATGTCACATTTAGAAAGGCATGGATTTCTGGATGCAGTAAGATGAATTTAACTTTCACATTCCAGTCATAATCTTTCTCAAAACTGTAAAGCTAGACTCTTACTTGAAGTTATGGTGGCTTCTGAAGGAAGTTCCATAGGGGGAAAATTTATTTCTTAAAAGCAACCTTTGATATGAGAAGTATTTTATGGGACAAAGGATATCTTTCCACATTTGAAAAATACATTTAAATATTATTAAAACATATAGACATTTGGCCACACAACAAAATGACCCTACTTCAATTTTTGAGTGTTGATAGAGTAAAAGCAATTGTTTAAGGGTGCTTCAATATTTGTATATTTAACTTCAGAAGATTTCAAGGAAGATAACATACCTCCATGCATTTAAATTATGCATTATATTATACAAACTGGAGACAATCTGAAGAGATAGTAAATGAAATTCCAGCTTCAAGGCTTGGATAGTGAGGTCATTGAGTACAGAAGAGAAATTGAACAAACTATCATGAGAGTTGAAGTGATGAATTTTCAAATTCAAATCTACATGGTTAATGTAGATTTCAGTTCTTTTCAGGCTTAACAGAAAGTAAGTACCCATCAAGAGAATTTTTAAGAACTCATCTATTTGTGATACAATCTATAAACTTAAAATCATGAATCTAAGACTATGTCTTGTATTTAGTGTTCTCATTTAATACATTTAAGCAAGTAATACATAGTACCATTGTTCTCCCTAGACATGTTTTTTTATCATGTTAGTTTGTAAATGTTGGTAATATTTTAGATGGCCAGTATTATAACAGTGTTGAACAATACAATTTCATAAATTATTTGAATAGCATATTATAGGAAGCCAAGTATTGGGATTTTAAACTAGGTTGGAATTATTGAGATACCAATGTGAACTGATCATTATTTCAGTGCTACAGAAATGTGCTATCTTACAAAATACAGAAATTAAATCAATAATCTCATAAATTAAATTCTATAGCCTACTGTAAAAAGTGAAACGTGCTATGTAGCGCACATGCAGCACAGAGGATAAAAATTTTTCTGAATTATTTAGAATATTTCATCTATCATCTTAATTTTCATTTTCCAAGGTTATCTTTTAGGAGCTATTTGAAAATTCCTTTGATATAATGGTGATAACTTTGTAGCAAGAAAGAAAATGTCTTTAATAACTTTGACCTGTAATATTCATTGCAAGATTTTCTGAAGATTTTATTAACTAAACTATCATTTATGTTCACTATTCCATTTGTCAGTATAATCAGGTGAGTTATATATTTACAGAAAGTAGAGCTTTGCAATTTACACCACAGTTATAAGCAACATATGTTATTTCATATTGTTCTTAAGTAGTTATCAAAATTAGGTTGTTACATCCTGATCTCTCCTTTTTCCCTAATCTTCAAATTTTCTTTATATTTTGAAATCTACAGTATCCTAAAATTTAAAAAAGGTCTAAAACCCATTTTCCCCTTTTCTGCATTTTGATGGCTCCAGGCCAAATCTGGAGCTCTGTCACAGCTGGGCTGGATTCCTGGCAGGTGGTGATCATAAGCCAACTTGAAATTTTCCCTGAAGTGCTTGGGTTGTTAGAATGTGGGCCAAATGGACCTCACAAACCACTGTGTGGTACACATCCAAGATGTCCATTTGATCTCACTTTGATATGAAGAATAGTTACAGAGAAACATGTACAAAAAGCTCTCCTGGAAAGCAGGCATGCAGCCTGCTCAAGCTGATACAATACTAAAAACAGGTTTAATTTCATAATTGCAATAACCTTTTTAGTTTAATTGCCTTGATAGGTTATAATAAAGGCTGAGCTATTTCCCACATTGTGTAATATGGCTGGTCCTAATTAACTGCACATTACTAGTAGTGTCAGCATAAAATGTTTATGTGGTCAAAGATGCATATTTCATCATCACTTCTGTAGTATCATGAACAATATTTTTCTTTTTAGCCTGTCCATTTTGCAGTTTTTACAGCACTGTTGTTTTGAAAGTTGATAATATTGAGGGCTGGACTTGCTCAGGTCTTAATTGGGAAAATGTACTAATTTCTTGGATTTAAGAATATTATTTTATTCTTTTTTTTTTTTTTGGTACCGGGGATTGAACTTGGGTCCTTGCGCTTGCTCAGCAGGTGGCAAAACCACTGAGCTAAATCCCCGGCCCAGGAATATTACTTTAAAATACTTCATTTTAAAATAAAAATCTTTTGTATGTTCAATTTCTTTAAACTGAAGAGAATAAAGACCAATATATGCCAGGAAGAATATGAGAAGAGACACTAACATTTCATGGAAAAATAATATGACATTTAATTGAAATTAAATTTATACAAATAAATGAAGGGACTAAAAATGATAAAATGAGCAAAGGGGCTGGACGGTGAGACACACTTGTAATCCCTGCACTTTGAAAGGAGAATGCGTCTAAAATTTTTTTAAAAAGGAAGAAGGGGGCTGGGAGCATAGCTCTTTGTGAATGTCCTGGATTCAATCTTCATCCTGTACAAAATTAGGTAAAGGGCAATTGTTTTCCATTTTCAATAGTTTTATACAATATGTGAACCTCTAAAATAAAAAACCCTAGCTACGCAATGTGATGTTTATGATAGACAGTGACATATCTTATACTAATAGCACAAAAAATGACAGGCATTTAAGCATTACATTGTAAAGTTTTATACTATAATTATATTGAAAAATGGACTGTTAAGTTTATTTTATTTATTGTAAATCCTACAAAAGCCACAAAAATGAACAAAAAAATATAATTATGCAGGTCCACAGTGAATATTAAATGGATCCTTTAAAATTTTTTCAATCTAACACAAGAGAAGAAAAAGAAAGAAAATGGAAATAGAACAGATGCAATAATTAGAAAACAACAACAAAACTGTAGCTTTAAATCTATTCACATCAATAAATATATTGTATTAAATATAAATGATTTAAAACTCTTAAAAGACAGATGTCAGACTCAAGTTTGATAACAAAGCACCACTTACCTATGTTCTGTTTACTAGAAACTCATCTATTAAGACACAGATAGGTGAAAGACAATGAAATGGAATAAAAAAAGGTATACAAGGCAAATATTAGACCAGAGGGGGCTGTTTGGGCTATAGAATCAGACATAGCAAAGAATATTATGAAAACAGACATTGTGCAATGATAAAAGATCATTGATCCAAAAAGAAATAATTCTAAATGTGTATGCAGTTTACAATACTTCTGAAGGCATAAAGTAGAACATTAATGAAATTCAAAGCAAATAGACAAATGTACAAACCCACAATGATAGCTAAAGACTTCACTTATCTTCTCACTGTACTTGATTTAAAAAGTTAGAATATGAGGAACCTGAATAACACTGCTAATCATAGTTAGAACACTTGATGTAACTACAAAATAAACATTCTTTCTACAGTCTTGGAACATTTTCCAAGCTAGACCATATTATGACCCATAAGTCTCAATATAAAGATTATATATAACAGGTAAACACTATATATAATACTTTAGCATATATATTAACTATGTACATAAAGTATTTTCATTGAAATAAACAAAATTAACCAGGAAATTAATAATAGATATTTATCTGTACAGTCCCCAAGTATTTGGAAATCAAAAAACAATAGCTAGTAAATCAAAAAGGAAATTAGAAACTACTTTGAATTAGAAAATTAAAATATACTATATCAAAATTTGTGAGATACAGTGAAATTAGTGTTCCTAATTTATGAGCATAAATGCTTATATAATAGAGCATAAATGCTTATATAATAGGAAAATTATGATCTCAGAAGAGTAGTCTAAATTTTCTCAAAAAACTAGAAATGGAAGAACAAATTATACCCAAAGTAAGCATAATATATATAACGTCATGTAATATTATGTTATATATATATGTTATATACATAAATTCCTCCAGTTAGACTAATCAAGAAAAAAATACAGAAAACTATCACTTTTGGCACTGAAAATGGAAAAAATCGCTGCATATCTACATATATTTCAAGAGGATATATTTATATGATTGATAATTTAGATGACTTAGACAAATTCCTTGAGAGACTCACCTTCCAAACTTAAGTGATTATTCTACAAAGTTCTGTCTTCTAAGTAGATTGCATTTGAAGTTACCTTTTCACAAACCAAAGAACCAACAAACCCCTTCAGGCTGATAGATTCATTGGCAAATTTTATCAAACAGTTACAGAAGCAATAATGTTGTATTAGTCAATGCTCACTAGAGTCAGATGTAGAAGAGTACAGAACATGTCTGCGCATTGGAGACCCATTCAGCCAAAGTCCTTGAGCTCACGACAGTGTCTTGTGTAAGGACATTGTGTATCCCGTGTATCAGGAGCCCAAAGGCTTTGTGCCACAAAGGCCCATGAGCCAGTGCTGGAAGCTGAATAGTCTGTGCCAGAAGCTGAGGGATCTGCACTGGAAACCAGGAAATGACTTCCATGGTGAAAACGAGGATTGAATATCCCCTGAAGAAAACAACCAAACTCTTTCAAAGAAAAACCATGAAAACTCTAAAGAAAAGCAGTCGCAACGAAGCTCCTCCAAGGAATATTAGCTGAAATTCTTCCCTCCTGTTCTCCTTTTGTACCATTCTGACAACAAGCCTTCTTAAGTGGGTCTTCCAGACCCAGAACCACGCTGACTGAATTCAGCCCCACATTCCCACTCAAATTGACCATTAGTCAATTAACGACCACAAGTACCAGTCTGTAAAAACCTTTAAAACTTGAAATCTCAACTAAATTAATAAGACCACAATTAATTTGATACATACACTAGATTAAAACTTTAAACAAAAACTTCAGACCAATATCCTAAGTAGTCATAAGCAACCTTAAAATATAATCACATTAATATCACAATTGTATTAGGGTTCTCTAGAGAAACAGAACCAATAGAAAATATGTATGATTTATTAGTTAGCCTTACAGAATCAGAAGTGAGATAGTCCAAATTGGCCATCTATGTAATGGAGGGCTAGAGGATCCAGAAGCTACTCAGCCCAAAAAGATAGAAGCTGAAGCACAAGAAAGATCAAAGTTGCAACACTAGTCTAAGGTTAAAGGCCTGGAAGCTCAGTGGATGGTCACTGGTGGGCATCTATACTAGAAGTTTGAAGGAACCAGACACCTGTGTCCAAGGGTGATGACAACAAAGCTCCTCAAAAAATACTTTTTTTATTCCATTCAGGCTACAAGCCTTTTGGTTGGTGTTTCCCACAACCAGGGTGGATCTTCCCTCATCACTTTGCTGTCCTATATACCAATTATCTCCACAGGTACACTAGTACTGTGTTTTAGTAACCTGCTAGTTCTTTCTCAATCCCGTCGAGTTGATATTATGGTTAACAGTTGTATTAGTTAGGGGTCCCTGGAAGAACAAATTTTACATATATGTATATTTTTATATAAAGATATCCTAGGTAGCCTTATAATGGACACCTGTGGAGTCAAGAAGCTTTATTAATTGGCCAGACAGTTCTTATTCAAGTCAAGTTGACGTATCACAACTAGCAATCACTAACAATCTCAGCAGTCATAGTAGTATGTTAGGTTGGCAGAACATCATGACCCAGGTGACTGTATGCTAGGAATCTAAGGTCAGATTAATAATAAAAAATATCAGTAGACTCCCCCAAGTTAGCAGACTCAAAAAAAAAAACACATGATCATCTCAATGTATAAAGAAAAAAATTTTTTGGAAAAAACCTCATATCTACTCATGATAAAATCTCTGAAGAAAATAGAAACAGATTTCATCCACCTGAAATAGTCATCTATGGAAACTGTATGTAACATCAGCACTAGTAGTTGAAGGTCTGATTTCTTCTTAACCTAGATAACAAAAAGGTGTTGATTTTTATCACAGTAGCTTTGTAGTATAGTTTCAAATAGGGGATTGCGATATCCCCCAGCCATGTCTCTGTTGCTTAGAACTGCTTTTGCTATTCTAGGTCTCTTCTGGTTCCAAATTAATTTTTGGATTGTATTCTCTAGTTCTGTGAGTATATTGTTGGGATTTCAATCGGCATTGCATTGAATCTATATAGTAGTTTTGGAAGTATGGCCATTTTCACTATATTGGTTCTTCCTACCCAGGAGCAAAGGATGTCTTTCCATTTTCTTGTATCCTCTTTGACTCTTTTTTCAGAGTGCTGTAGTTTTCAGTGTAGAGGTCTTTTGCTTCCTTTGTTAGATTGATTCCTAGATATTTCATTTTTTTGGATGCTATTGTAAAAGGAATTGTTTCCCTAATTTCTCTCTCAGTGAATCTGTTATTTGTGTACAAGAAGGCTATTGTTTTTTTGAATATTGACCTTGTATCCAGCTACTCTACTGAATCTGTCAATTAAGACTAGAAGTCTTTTGGCTGATTTTTTTGGGTCTTCTATGTAAAGTACCACACATATGAAAAAATGTTCAACATCACTGGTCATTCGAGAGATGCAAATGAAAACAACACTGAGATTCCACCTCAACCCAGAAACAATGGCTGCTATCAAGAATCAACCAATAACAAATGCTGCTGGGGGTGTGGAGAGAAAGGAACCCTTCTCCATTGTTGATGGGAGTGTAGACTGGTGCAACCACTGTGGAAATCAGTATGGAGATACCCTAAAGAACTAGGACTAGAGGTCCCATTTGACCCAGCTATCCCCCTGCTGGGTATCTTTCCAAAAGAGTTCAAAGAATCATACCACAGTGATATATGTGCACCCATGTTCATAGCAGTACAGTTTGTAAAAGCTAAAGCTTGGAAGCAGCCCAAGTGTCCATCAATTAGAAACTGGATAAAGAAAATGTGTTTTTATAATAAAATGGAGTACTACTCAGCCATAAAGAAAGAAAAACTAGAGTCATTTATAGCTAAAAGGATGCATATGAAGGCCATAATCTTAAGTGAAATAAATAGGACACACATGTGTAAATACCAAATAGTTTCTCTAGTGTAATAAACTGATACTATAAACATGGGTTAAAATAATTAAAATGAATAATTGATAATTTGAAATAGGAGAAAAGGTCCAAAGACTTAAGGGTGAAGGGAGGAAAAGGGGAAAGGAAAGGAGGGAAAGGAAAAACTATGAGAAAAGAAAAAAAAGGAAATGATGTCTATGTAAATAGGGAAGGGTGGAGGGGGTGAAGGGCGCACAGGTAATTGGGAAAAAATGAGAATCAAGATACATCATGTACAGGTACAAACACCCAATGATAAATGTAAATGAATTGTATGCCTAAAATGTACCAATAAAAGAACTCAAGAAAAAGAAAGTGTTGAGCCTTCATAATCTATTCAACATTTTAATCAGTACAAGAAGAGATACACACTGTAAACGAAGAAATGACTATTTGCATAAACATGATAACCCATGTAGAACTGTCTAAAGAATCTACTAGAAGCTACAAGTGAGTTTAACAAAATCATAACAAAAAAGTATCTTGGCCAGACTACTGTGTTTATACCATCTGTGTTTATGATAACAGCATTTGTAAATAAATTCAATGTTGACAGAAAGCATGTTCCCATTTTATTTGTGAATACTTAGAATTTGAAAATAATGTCAACCCTTTGTTTGAGATTAAGGACCAAGCAATAGGTTAAGAAATATTAGTTTTGTTGTAATTATCAAACTATTTGTTCTAATATGCATATAAAACAGTACCATGTTTTATTCAGTTTCTATATTTTTTTCTGACAATTACAAGTAGCAATTTAACATTTCATTTATAGACTCATAAACTAATGCTTTAAAAACTAAATAATTTGCCTAATGTATGCAATTAGTAAATTGTAAAACTATGGTTCAATCCCATTAATAGCTATTGAAAGTATATCAGTAGATATGACATTGTTCAAGAGTCACATGACATTTTCAAAGCAGCAGCTTATATTATTTATCATGAAGTAGAAAAAGAAAATAAAGGGTCTGGGATTTAGCTCAGTGGTTCCGGCGCCTGCCTCGCAAGTGCAAGGTCCTGAGTTCGATCCCCGGTACCAAAAACAAAAAGAAAATAAAGAATATAAATCCTGAGGCATGATGTAGAACAGTGTGAATAAACATATATGATCATTAATACTGTGTTATTTAGATATATAGAAAGACGTATAATTTTTGTTTTTATTTTCATGTTTCAAAATGATATGCTTATGCTGTTTTCCTTAGCTATAAGATTTGATATTATTATATAGCTTTTCTCTATGCAAAGCTAGAGTATATTTACAAATTCCTGCCCTAATATTAAAATTTCAATTGTTTACAAGTTAAAGCCCAAACTTTATATTTTTCTTATTTATTTATTTGTGTATTTCTGTGTTTGTTTGTTTATTTATTTATTACTTGGGGTTGAATTTAGGGCCTTCACACTGAGCTATATCCACAGCTCTTTTAAAATTTTAAAATTTTGAGACAAGGTCTCGCTAAGTAGCTAAGTTGCCTAGGTTGGATTCCAACTTGCTAAGCTCCTGCCTCAGCTTTGCAGAGTTCAGGGATAACGGCATATGTCCCCATATCTGGCAAATATTTTTAGTTGCAAATTTTTTGCTCTGCATTTTTCCTCCAGTGAGAGGTGTGTAATTTCAGCTTACTAAATTCTCTTATTTTATTTTTTATAATTATGACTTTCCTTCAATTTAAAAACTTTTTTTCTGTGTTTGGAATATTTTTCTTTACTTTATCTGTCCATTGGCTGTCACTACCTTCGTGTTGCCTATGGCTTCATAGGCATCCTTTACCTCAGGAAGATTTTCTTTCACACTCACTATGGCTTTCTAGTCCTGTTGTTAACTGTTGCTACACCTTTTTTCTTTTTCTTCATTTTTTCTTACAAGTGTGTACATCTATATTCACATACGTAATGGTATGCATTCAGAATCTAGCATGTATTTGTATCTCAGGAAGCATCAATGAATTGAGTGGCTGAATAAAGTAACACATTATTAAAACTGTTCAATGTAAACCAATGTACCATGGAGATAGCAATGTGTCAGAATTAGAATGCAAGAACATTGTAGTTACACTGGAATACATTAAGATTTACAATATGAGTTTGAAAGCTGACTATTTTCTCAAGAGACTACATTTTCAATTCTCTTACTAAAACTCGTGTTTATCTTTTTCCTGCCCAAAACCTAAATGGTTTTAAATTGTTTCAAAATTTTTGAGGCTTATGAGATTTTTTGGGGGGCAAGTAATGTTAGCACAAATTAGTTACGTTTTCAGAGGTCAAAGCTGTTCTCCAGTTGGGGAGAACGGTTTGAGTAGTGCAGTGTATTGTTTTCGATTTAACCTCAGCCACAATTTCATTAAGTTCCACTTCAGCAGTTTCTGGTAAATTGTCTTGAAGATTAGCAAACATTTCAGTAATGCAGTCTGGGAAATTCAGTATGTAATTCTTAGCATATTTTATTGTAATAAAAAGGTCCTGACAATTTCACTTTTGCTTAGCTATTATACTCTTTGTTAGTTTTAATTGAACACTGACAAACTTGAATGTAGGTCAATTCAGTAAGTCCCAGCAGAATTGACTGACCGATTTGGAAAATTCTCCCCCTGGAAATGAGGAACTATCAGCAGAGAAACCGTTGTAGAAACTGACTAAAACCACATAATAGGGAAGTCTACATACATAAAGTAGATTTATTGAAATAATATCAAAAATGTAAAAACGTGTACAAAGTATATACATAATTCAATAAAAGTTTACCAAGTAAAACACTTGTGTAATCTCTGTGTTCAATCAATAAAATCCTGCTTGACTTCTTCCATAATTATCCTTACTTAAATGGACACACTATTTTTATATATAACAAAATAGATAAGCTTTGCCTATTTTTGAATATTTTGTAAAATTACAAATACATATCCTTCCTCTGGGTTTTTAAAAATCCCATATTATGCTATTATGTTTAGCAGGAGTTTATTTATTTTTCATTGTTGTATAGTATCTAATTACATGAATATATTCAGTATAAATGTAACCACACCACAGTTAATGGACACAGTTTGTATCTAGTTTGTGGAAGTTATGAATGCTGGTTCTTTTTCATCCATATATTTTACAGCTCAGAGGACTCATTTGTTAGCAGTGATATTGTGTTATAATAGATTATTTGTACATTTAGCTTTATGAGATTTGCCACACAATATTTCCAAAGTGATCTATCAATTTATATTCCTGCCAGTAGAACACAAGAATTCAGTTACTTCACGGCTTGCTGAAAGTTGGTGTTTTTCATTGTTTTTATTGTTGCTATCTGAGTAAATGTGTAGGTATGACATATGTTGTTTTTAAACTTGGCATTGATAATGTATATATGATTTTCCAGAATGTGTTTTTAATTCCTTATCCATATTTTAAAATGGATTATTTATTTTCATTATTTATAGGAACTATTTTCATGTTTGTGCTATCTGATAGACATTATCCACAGGTGTCTATTAAGCACTTTAATTTGGACAAAAGTGAGGTATGGCTCAAGTTCTATGTTTACTGGACAGTGCTGGTCTTGATAAAAAAATCTTTGTCAGTAATGTGTTTTTCAGATACTTCCTCCCACTGTGCTGCTTTCTTTTCATACTCTTAATGGGTCCTTTTTAATCAACAAGCATCTACAGTTTTTAAAAAGTTCAATGTTTAAATTTTTTCCTTTTCCTTTATCCCCTGTTTAAAGATTGTTATCTCCTTTAGGAACGCAAGACTGGTTTTCCATTTACTCTGTAAGAGTCTTTATTACTTCACTTCTCATCTTTGGGTTTACAATCAACCTGGAAGTGACTTTTCTTTGTTGTATGATTAGAGATCAAATTTGCTTTCTCTTGATACCTTTAAAAGATAATTATGGATTTAAGATTCTTTGTATCCTTCACCTAGTTTTGCCCAATAGTAACATTTTTCAAAATTATAGCACTGTGTCACTAGCAGGACATTAACATCAATACAGTCAAGATACAGAATATTTCCCAATACCACAGGGTCTCTCATGTTGCCCTTTAAAAAGCCATTTTCCTGCTACCTCCAATATATTTTCCACCTCTATAATTTGACAGTTCAAGTATGTACTATAAATGGACTAAAACTGTATGACACCATTGGGATTGACTTTTCTCATTTAGCAAAATTGTCTGGAGATTCATCCAGGTTGTTGCTTCTATTGTGAACGTATCTCCCATTTCTTGATATACACGCACACCAATGCAATTGCTTGGTCATATGCTTTTTGTAAAATTAGTTTTTAAACAGATTAGTTGTTTCCCTGAGTGGTTATGTCATTTGACCTTCCCATCAGCAATGTATGACCAATGTAGTTTCTTCGCTTTAGCACCACCGTTTAGTGATATTTTTCTTATTTCAGCCATTTTGATGTGTGTAACGGTATCTTATGACTTTAATTAAAATCTTTTTCTTATGCTTAGTGTTTAACCAGTAAATAGACTATTAGCTCTCATTTTTTGTAGATGATGATTATAAGAAAAATGGTTCTATTTTTATCCTTGTTTTGCTGACTGATTTTACCATAAATAGATATTGTCAAATGCTGTTATTTCAGCTATCAAAACAATCGTGTTCATGTCCCTTTGTTAATAAGATGACATTAGTGTGACTCATTTTTTCTGTTAAATCAGACATAGTCTTGGATTAAAGCATATTCTTGGATTTTTTTAATTCATTAAGTTTATTGGTACATTTTAGGTATACAATATGATGACATTCATTATTGGAAAGTTGTACCTTTACATGATATATCTTGGTTCTTATTTTTTTCCACATTCCCTTGCCTTCCCATAGGAAGAAAAGGTTCAAAGGGAAAGGGGAAGGGGAAGTGGGAGGTGTAGGGGACAGGAAAGAAGGGGAAGGGGAAGTGGGAGGTGTAGGGGACAGGAAAGAAGGGGAAGGAGAAGTGGGAGGTGTAGGCGACAGGAAAGAAGGGAAAGGCAAAAACATGAGAAAAGGAAAAAATGGAAATAAAATTTCATTTTTTAAATATCATATTTTGCAGTTATGTTGGTCTTACACAGTGAGTTAGATATTTTTTAAAATCTATTTTCTGAAAACTAGTAGTTTTTTTTGACTGATTAATATAATTTCTTTAAGGGATATCTAAATTTACCAGTGAAAATATCTGTTCCTGGAATTTTCTTTGGGGCAAAGTTTTTTTCTGGTACCTGGGATCGAACTCAGGACCTTGCTTTTGGAAGGGTGGTGCAGCAACACTGAGCTAAATCCTTGGCCCCAAGGGACAAAAATTTTAATAATGAAAATTAATTCTAATGACTGACTATTTTGTACTTAACTTGTGGAAATTCTTGTGTTTTAAAATTTCTTTTTCAATTTCATCTATGTTCTTGAATTTAAAATAATTTCCATTTAATATTCTTTTATAATTCATTTACTCCTCTAGTATTTTTTCTACTTTCATTTTTGATGTTGGTAATTTCTGTTTTCTCTGATTTTCTTGATCAATATATCTATAAATTTAATTTTATAATTATTTTCCTGTTAAAAAGATGTAGTTTAATTTCTGGTTAATCTCTCAGAAAATACATCTAATGAACTAAACCTTCCAGTAAAATGACGAGGCTAATGAGCAAATACATTTATTAGGTGAGATTAGATGATTCATTTAGAGAGACTGTAGCCAGCCAACCCTTGATGAAGCTGTTCAGTTGGTAAGATTTGAATTTTTCCATAATGTTTCTGTCCTCAGTGTCTTCCATGTCCTTTTGATGTCCTCTGTTAAGGCACAAAGAACCTTCCACTGTGATTCTCCTTGCTTGCCTGGCTTTCTCTGCAAGGTTGTTGCCCAATATCTTCCTTATGTGGTCACACTATTTTCTTTGCTCAAATGTCTACCCCGGTCTTTTCCTTTTTATGTATACAGACAGCTACTGGTCATAAATTAAGACTGTGGTAAGATTCATGTCTTTCATAGCTCAAGCAGTGTAAAAGACCAGGATTCAAAATGAAAATGAAAAATTTTATCTAGTTGTGGAAAAATAAATGACACTTTGAAAGATAAGTAGGGCTTTAATATCTTCTTATCACGTATATTAATAATACCAATACAATAGGGACACATAAGCCTTTATATATAGGAAACCAGTTGGAAACCCAAAGATTGTCATTAGTACAACTATAAATAACAGTAGTGATAACTAATGACAATATAATGAATCTATAGCTTGCCTTGGGCTTTGACATTTGGAATTACTGAATAATTTATAAACTATGAGGCACTTAAAAAATAAGACAGTGTCTGACTACCTTGTCAAATTAAATGATCAAGAAAGGAATTGGCAGCTGTAGCTTTGAATATCCTGAAAGTCTTTAGGTAAACTTTTTAGTTTAGTCAGGGTGATACATTTTGCTTATACAGTACAATTGGAGTTACAAATGAAAATGTATATAGACGGTTTGAAGATCAATGTTTCAAATATAGATATGCCAGAAAATAATGAGTCTATTAAAATTTTCTAAATTGTGATTGGAACCAGAAGAATGTTTCAGAGAGTTCTGTTCTGTGGCCTAGATTTTTTCCTCTGATGCTTGCATCCTTATTCCATCTGCACAGCTCTTACTCCTCCTTTGTAATCCCTAGGAAGTCTCTTTCCCACCTAGGTCCTCAAATAAAGATCAACCTCTCAACACCAATGGTTATTGCCTTGTTTTATTTCTAATCTCAATATTAAAAATCATATTAAAATAAAAATATTTAAGCTTCTCAAATGAACAAGAGAATGGAACTGACAGTTTTAGTGACTGTCTATGTGTCAGGCAATTTCTGATTACTTCAGTTAGTTTGCATTATTACAACACTATCTGAGGTGGATTACAAAATGAATGGAAACTTATGAATGTCCCCAGGATAGAGAGCTATGAAGTACATTGCAAGATGCAATGCATTCATTACTTTCTATGAAGATACTATGGAATACAGGTTCAAAGTAAGAACTTTGGAGATAAATGGAGGTGGGTTTTGCTTATACTAAGTAACAGTTTATGTTATTTTGGAAGCATTTAAACTCTATGAATCTCCATTTTCCTCCAATTATCAGAAGAGAATGATAATAGTATTTACCTCCTAGAATCACTGAAAAGTTGGAATATATACATACATATATATATATATATATATATATATATATGTATGTGTGTATACACAGAATTCTTACTTATGTATTTGATAATGTTACTGGCTCTTTTTATGACATTTTTTTCCCTCAGCCTGAAAACAATTTTCTTTAGGCAGATATTACAACAAATGATTTTATACTTCTTTTATTTTTTACTTCTTATGTCACCTAGAGCTCAAATTAGTTGCAGAATACCTCTTTTATTCATAAATATTGGTGATATTACATGTCAAATAGATATGTTCTGAAATTCATTTTTAGTCTATGATCTGTGAAATGAATCAGAATTATAAATGTTCATAGCTTGTTTTCAATAGGAGCTATAGCACTTTTTGGTATTTTTGTTACTCTTAGTCACTTTAACCATTCAAACATTTATGGATCCAGATTTCAGCAATAGGTAGATCTCTGAAGGTGACCTTGGTCCACATCACAGGGATTATTTATTTATATACATTCTTTGGACATTTTATGGTACCTATTTCCACTGTGGTAGAAGAGTAGAAATAATTTTAGTACCATTGCGTGATGATAATTTTAAGATATTACTTGGGAGAAAAAATATATCTCCCCTATAATAGTTCTGATATGACCATAGAACAGCCAACTGATCCTTAATATAGGTATTTATAATTGTTTGGGTGCCTAAACCACATGGTAAGTATTAGACATAGTATTTGACTTTAGTATTCTTGAATTCAATTGAGAGATAAAACAGTTAAATATGCCATTTCCATATGGGCAGCAAATATAATAACATTGAAGAAAAGTGGTCCAATGAACTATGCTGGTAGCATGAGAAAGAGGAAATACAGTTTTTAAATGAATGTCTCACATGCTGACATTTAAAATAAATATTTCAATTGTTACTTTTAGACCTTTGTTATTATTCACAACTCTCTGACATTGAAAACATTCACACACAGCATGATTTAGAATTTTATTATATTTGAACCTCTATTTAATATTATTTCTAACAACCAAATATTTTCCCACCAACTACTCCATTCATTAATGCTCTCATTGTTCCCATTTTTGTATTCCATGGTCTATTTGGAACTCATGTTTACAATTAGTACTCACAAGATAATAATGTTGACTGCTTTCAAGAATCTCTGAGTTCTTTCTTTCTCTCCATATTACAACAGACAAGGGCAAAGTCTCTACTAGGCAAAGAGCAGGATGCAAATCTTTAGTGGGTTAAGACATGAAGAAAATATGTAGTATATATTAATAGCACTTTTCTTCTAGAGACTCTTAGTCTTTTATATTTCTTGGTGCTCTGGGTTCTTTTATACTTCTATTCTTTTACCCTTCTCATATGTTACCTCTTTATTTATGTATACATTCATTCAAAAATATTTCTTAAACTTCCATGTTATGGAAGCTGGGGAGACAACACAGAACAACAAAGACTTTGCAGCCAATAACCATAACATTATAAATTTAATACAGTTGCTGCCTCAGCATGCATTTATTAGCCTGACATAAGTTATTTGAAATTCAGTTTTACCCTAACACATTTGGCCCAGTTAAAATTTCTCTTTCCTATCTGGTAGTTGTGATATAGCCTATTTGTTCTTCATCCTACTGATCCCACATCCAACACATCTCACGTGACAGAACAGCTACTGAACATAATAATGATGAAACAGTCATGTAAATAAGCTATCTTTTTATTTTTTAAAAACTAGCCAATCCACACCCCATGGGAAAGTGTAAGGGACAAGGCCAATGGACTTTGATAAAGGAATGGTCCCACAGATCCTGTCTTTCTCACCTTCTGGCTAAGTTGGTACTGTAGACTTCCTGTTGGTTTTTTGTAGGAACCCTTAACCTCCCTGACTTGTAATTAATAAATTTCTTCTGTTTTATGCATTTTTGTCTTGCTTATTCATTGTGTCCCTCCTGACATACACACCCAAAACTACCTTCCCCAACAAGTATCTCTTAGAAAATATTAACTTACTGTAACTCTTGACAGAAAGACTGCACGACCAGTTGGAAAGAAACCATAACTATTAAAATTACAACACATACATGCCAGTGAAAGGAGACAAACAAATGAAAATTAAGCAAAAAATACATGTCAGACATGTGTGTTTTAGAGAGAGGCATAGGAGGATAAGTGGATTAAAAGTACAGGGACTATTTTATGATGGGTTGCATATAAAAGAAGACTTTTCTCTGCTGAAAATGAGGTCTATGGCATAAAGGAGAGAAAATCGTAGAGCCAGTACCCTGGGGAGGAAACAGGCAAAGAGAGTAGGATGATTGGAAAGAGTAGGGTTTGTGGTCAGAGATATAAGCGGGAGAGACCATGTGGGTCTTTTATTTAGTAAGAGTTGGATTCTAATTGAAGTGGAATGGGAACCAGTAGAGAGTTTTAAATCTAAAAGTTACATAATCTAACAAATTATATAAAGTACTACTCTAGCTGCTCTATAAAGAGTCTATTGTATGAGGGCACAAATGAAATCACAGAGGTCAAGTTGAGTCCCTTCTTGGGTATAGGAAAAGTTCATGGCTTTGTGGAGAGGGAGTTCTGGACATAGATGAGATACAACTCTGGATATACTTTGACAGAAAAGCTCATCATTTATGAGGACATAGGAAAGCATGGCTGTTGAGAACTCACTTCACTCAGGTTATTAGAACTCTCTTGATATTATATTCAATCTGGTTCAATTACCTAGAGTGGGAGACCATCTAAAGGTATGTGGCCAAAGGCTTATAGTTGCTTTTTCCAAAGGGTGTTTCTTGGAAAAATAGAACATATACATTATGAGTAAAAGTCACGGTCAAATAAATGTTAAAAATTAAGAAAATCTTTTCTTGCATTTGTTAATCTCTGAAGTACCATAACATGAAATAATCTCTTGATACTTCAGCATTTGCTGACATGTTTTAATCTGGGAACACCTTTGGGTTGTGCTACTTTGGAAGTGATGCTTTAATGCCTTAAAAAGTTTTTACCTGGAAAATTCTGCCACACCTGACATTCAGAGAACCTGCAAGAACAGTAAGCTGTCCATCAGAAATTCAAAGACTCAAGCTTTTTAGTTCTAGATACATTCTCTTCAAAAATAAAGATGAGATGAGTGACCAGCCATCAGAGGGTGAGGACCTTGGATGCGTGGAGCTGGGCTCCCTCCCACCCATACCCCACTCCCCAGAGATCAGCATAGCCATGCAGGCACCTGCAGCAACCCCACCCTCCACTCCTGCCTCTGGCCTCCTGGCTCTGCTGCTACCTGGTTCCATACTACAGAGGCACAGGGGGTCATAAAGGCAATTGTCCTGAGCTCCACAAGATAAAGCAGAAGTGAGCAACAGAAAGAGGGCCTCTCTCAGGCTCCTTGCTGATAATTGAAGCCCACTTGGAAAAGTGAAGAGAATCTCTGCAATAAAGGCACATCAGACTACCGTACTTGGTAAATTGAAGGGATCATCATCTCCCATTGGAACCTGGAATATCTTCAGGGGAAAGGCAGCTGGAACCTGCAGTAGAACCTTGCAGAGTTCAACTCTGCAGGAGGAGAGGGAGATCAAATTGGTACTTTCAGCCAGATATCTGCCTAAATCTCATGGGTCTGCTACTGGCTTGCTGAGACTCATTGACTTACAACTGCACACTGCTGCCCTCATTGTCTATTATGACAGCAGAGACATACCCTGAAAGAGGCCCTTCATTTTTATTTTTTATTTGTTATTTTCAAAATTATTATTTTTTCTCTTATTTTTATTTATTTATTTTTTTTACTCTTTTCAAATTTTTCTTTTTGATTCTTTTCTTTCTTTTTTCTTTTCTTTCTCTCAATTACTCTCTTGTTATCTCACTACCCCACATTGTTCTTCATTTCACTTTTTGTTCCTGTTCTGGCCCTAATTCACATTTCTTCTTTATGTTTCTTTTCTTCTCTTTTTCCTTCTCTTCATTGTCATTAGTTTTAAAGGAAAGTAAATACACTTTCTAGCCTCCCTATTGCTGTTAGGTTGTTCTGTTCTCATCTTTGTTCTTTGATTTGATCTTTTCCTCTTGTCTTCAACAGTTTCTTAGAGTTTGTGTGATCTTCCTGTGTCCTCTGGCCTCACTGCTAACCTTTCCCTATACTTCTACCTATTTATCCCTCCCTCCCCAACTCCTTCTAACTCCCCATCCTGAAGGGTAAAATTGCTATATTGAAGTATTTATTCACTATAAACATATGTTGGGCTGGTCCTCAATTTTGATTTAATTCACACAGTTAAAGGTGATAGATTAATAACTACTACAAATTGTTATTTTCTAAGCTGTGCTTGATGCTCTGGTGTTGCTGACTATATCACTTGGGCTAAGGTGTTGTGATTGATCTAATCAGTTTTCCTTCCTGGTATACTGAAAATGAGATAGCCTCAGAGCCATTAGAGACTCAAAACCTAAAGACAAGATATACCTGGAAGACACCTCTGAGAAGCAATCATTCCATAAGGGTTCCAAATTTCATAAGGGTTCTAAACCCCCATAAGGGTCTTAAATACAAGGAACAACGATACTTACAACAAACAATTTCAAATTATCAACCCAGGAATTAAATCAAGGAAAGTACCAAAAAAAAAAAAATGAGAAGACATTTAAGCAAGGCACAAAGCCAGACTACTACCCCACCAAAGGCAAATTCTGGGGCAAACGAAGTGGAAAAGTCTTATAATCAACCACCTGAACACGCTGAACTCATAGCACAGGAAGTAACAAAACACGAATGAGACTCTAGAAAAAATTCAAAACAGAGATAATTTCCCAGATAAATACAGAGATGGTGAGCAAAGTGAAAGACATGATTAGAGGCTGTAGAGCAGAAACAGATAAAAAATGGATGAGATCAGAACCATGCTGGAAGTGATAAATGCCCAGCAAAAGAAAGAAATGGAAACCATGATCACCCAACATAGGAAAGAAATGGAATCTATGAAAGAGATACAAACAGATACAAACAGATATCAAGGAGATCAAAACTCCACTGAAAGCATTCACAGCAGATTGAGCAAATGTGAAGATAGAATATGAGACATAGAAGACAGAATTGTGGTTAGTGACCATGAAAACAGAGATTTCTTAAAAATAGTAAGGGACCATGAGAAATTAATCCAGCAGCTGCTAGATGAGGAAAAGAAGAATAACATAAGACTGATAGTAGTCTACAAAAAAGCAGGAGAAAGTACAAATGACATAAAAACAAAACTGTTCACAGAAGTAATAGTAGAAAACTTCCCAGACAGAAGTAGAGAATTGGACATACAGATAAGTGAGGCATATAGAACTCCAACTAGCCACAATAAAAAAAAAATCTACACCCAGGCATATAACAGTTAAGATCCCAGAAACTCAACAGAAGAACAAAATCCTACAAGCACTTGGAGAAAAGAAACCAATTACTTACAAAGGAAAGCCCATCAGAATCACAGCAGACTTCTCAACAAAAACCCTTAAGGAGACCCTGGAGTGAAGTATTTCAAGCCCTAAAAGAAAATAACTTCCAACCTAGACTGTTATATCCTGCAAAATTTTCTTTCAAAAAAGAAGGGGAAATTAGATACTTTCACGACAAAGAACACCTGAGAAATTTGATGAACACCAAACCAGCACTCCAAACAATTCTAAACAATATCCTAGAAAAAGACAATGAAGGTCACAACTCCAGGATGCCCAACAGAGTGAAGCCACCAGGCAAGGGAAGAAATTAAAGGGAAAGGGGGAAAAATAAAAAATAAAATAGCCAACAACAGTAAAACATCATGACAAGGATGAGTCAATACCAATTATAACTATCAATGTTAATGGCCTCAATTCACCAATCAAAAGAAATAGACTGGCAGAATAGATTAAGAAGCAAAATCTAACAATACACTGTATACAAGAAACACACCTAATTCAAAAAGAAATTCATAGACTGAACATAAAAGGATGGAAAACAGTTCTCCATGCAACAGGAACCCAGAAAAAAGCAGGGATAGCAATCTTATTTCCAGACAAAGTAGATTTCCAACCAAAACTAATTAAGAGAGAAAAAGATGGTCACTACATACTTGTGAAGGGAACAATCCAAGAGGAAGAGATAACAATCATAAATATATATGCACCAAATATGAATGCTCCCAACTATACAAAAAAAATATTAAGGAACATGAAAAACAAAATAAGCACTAATACAATTGTAGTGGAGGACCTCATTACCCCACTTATCACAAATAGATCATCTAAACAAAAATCAACAACATAATTGTAGAACTGAACCAAGCTATTGAACAAATGGACTTAATAGATGTTTACAGAGTGTTCCACCCCACAAAATCAGAATATAAATTCTTTTTGGCTGCCCAAGGGTCATTCTCCAAAATAGACCACATGCTGGCTCATAGGACATGTTTAAATAAATGTAAAAGAACTGAAGTTACCCCCTGTATGTTATCAGATCATACTACAATAAAATTAGAGATCAATAGCATAAGAAACCTCAAAACCCTCACAAACATATAGAAATTGAATAATACCCTCCTGAACAATGAATGGGTCACAGAGGAAATTAAAGAAGGAATTAGACAGTATCTACAAGTAAATGATAATGGCAGTACTATGCACAGTAATCTATGGGACACAATGAAAGTAGTTCTATGAGGGAAATTCCTAGGGGTGAATGCCCATATTAGGAAAACAGAAAGAGCTCAAATAACCTAATGCTGAAACTCAAGATTCTAGAAAAAGAAGAGCATGACAAACCCAAACTCATACAAGAGAGGAAATTATACAGATTGGTGCAGAAATCAATGCAAAGGAGACTAAAAGAATGATACAAAAAAATCAATGAATCAAAGAGTTGGTTTTTTGGAAGAATAAATAAAATCAATAAACCTTTAGCCAACCTTATCAAAAAAAAGGGAAAGAAAAGTCTCAAATCCATGCAACTAAGAACAAAAAAGGTGAAGTCACAACAGGTTCAGCAGAAATCCAGAGGATCATCAATACCTACTTTGAGAACCTCTACTCCAATAAAATGGAAAACACAGAAGAAATGGACAGATTCCTAGATACATATGAATTTCCAAAGTTAAATGAAGAAGATACAAAAATTCTAAACAACTCAATTACAATGAGTGAAATTGAAAATATAATTAAAAATTTACCCACAAAAAAGGATCAGATCCTGTTGGTCTCACTGCTGAATTCTATACGACATGTAGGGAAGAACTATCACCATTACTCTTTAAACTCATTAATGAAATTCACTGGGAAGCAAGACTTCCAAATTCATTCCTGGAAGCAAGTATTACTTTGATTCCAAAACCACAGAAAGACTCAATCCAAAAAGAGGACTACAGGCCAATCTCCCTAATGAACATAGATGCAAAAATCCTCAACAACATACTGGAAAACAGAATACAGAGGGTCATGAAGAAGATCATACACATTGACTAAGTCAGATTTATCCCAGGGATGCAAGGATGGTTCTATATATGTAAATCAATAAATGTAATAGACTATATTAACAGGACCAAGGACAAAAACCATATGATCATCTCAATAGATGAGGAAAGGCATTTGACAAAATCCAACACCCATTCATGATAAAAACCCTACAGAAAATTGGAATGGTGGTCTTTATCTCAACCTGATCGAGGTTATCTATGAAAAACCAACAGCCAACATCATACTAAATGGTCAAAAACTGAAAGCTTTAAATCTAAAATTAGGAACAAGACAAGGATGCCCACTATCACCACTCCTGTTCAATATAGTTCTGGAAACATTAGCCACTGCAATTAGAAAAGAGTAAGAAATAAAAGGAATAAAGATAGGAAAGGAAGAAGTTAAACTGTCATTATTTGCTGACAATATGATACTTTAGATAGAAAGCCCAAAAAACTCTGCTAAAAGACTTCTAGACTTCATTGACAGATTCAGTAGAGTAACCGGATACAAGATCAACACTCAAAAACAATAGCCTTCTTGTACACAAATAACAGAATCACTGGGAGAGAAATCAGGAAAGCAATTCTTTACAATAGCCTCCAAAAAATGAAATATCTAGTAATCAATCTAACAAATGAAGCAAAAGCCCTCTACACTGAAAAGCACAGCACTCTGAAAAAAGAGTTTGAAGGAGACATAAGAAAATGGAAAGACATCCTTTGCTCCTGGGTAGGAAGAACCAATATAGTGAAAATGGACATACTTCCAAAACTGCTATACAGATTTAATGCAATACCGATTGATATTCCAAAAATATATTTCACAGAACTCGAGAAAACAATCCAAAAATTTATTTAGAACCAGAAGAGACTTATAATAGCAAAAGCAATTCTAGTCAAAAGAGACATGGCAGGAGGTATCACAATCCCAACTTGAAACTATACTACAAAGCTACTGTGATAAAACAGCATGGTACTGCCAGAAAACAGACCCCAGGATCAATGGAACAGATAATAAAATGCAGAAAGAACTCCAGACATACTCAGGCACCTCATCTTTGACAAAGGCTAACCACCCTCATTTTAGGAAAGATGGACTATTTAATAAATGGTGTTGGAAAGACTGGATTTCGACCTGCCAAAGATTAAAACTTGACCCATATCTATCACCATGCACTAAGCTAAGATCGAAGTGGATTAAAGATCTAAATATTAAAACAGAAATGCTAAATTTGCTGGAAGATAAGTTAGGTAGAACTCTTGAAGTCATTGGCATAGGAAAAGACTTTATGAACAAAACCTTAGTAGCACAGGACATAGCACAAAGAATGAACAACTGGGATTTCATCTTATTAAAAATTTCTACACTGCAAGAGAAACCACCAACAGAGCCAAGAGACAACCTACAATGTGAAAAAAATTTTTTAGCAGCTGTACCTCAGATAAAGGACTCCTATCTAGAATATATAAAGAACTTTAAAAAATCAGACCTCCCATATTTAAAGACCCAATTCAAAAATGAGCATCTGAAATGAACAGACATTTCTCAGACAAAGAAGTAAAAGCAGCAAATAAACATGTGAAAAAATGTTTAACATCATTGGTCATTCAAGAAATGCAGATGAAAACAACAGTGAGATTCCACCTCACCCCAGATAGAATGGCTGGTATCAAGAAATCAATCAATAACAAATGCTGGTGGGGCTGTGGGGAAAGAGGAACACTGCTCCACTGCTGGTGTGAGTGTAGACTGGTACAACCACTGTGGCAATCAATATGGAGATACCTCAAAGAACTAGGACTAGAAGTCCCATTTGACCCAGCTATTCCCCTGCTCGGTATCTTCCCAAAAGAATTAAAAGAATCATACCACAGCAATACATGTGTATTCATGTTTATAGTGGCACAGTTTGTAATAGGTAAAGCTTGGAAATAGCCCAAATGCCCATCAACTGGAAAATGGATAATGAAGATGTGTTTTTTTTAATAAAATGGAGTACTACTCAGCCATAAAGAATGAAAAACTAGAGTCATTTATAGCTAAATGGATGCATATTGAGGTCATACTCTTAAGTGAAATAAATAGGACACACATGTGTAAATTGAATAGTTTCTCTAGTGTGAGAAACTTAAAGGGTTAAAATGATTGAAACAAATAATTGATAATTTGATATAGGAAGAAAAGGTCCAAAGTGATAGGGGAAGTGGGAGGGGAAGGGGAAAGGAAAGAAGGGAAAGGAAAAATTATGAGAAAAGGAAAAAATGAAAACAAAGTCTTTGTAAATAGGGACGGGTGGAGGAGGGTCAAAGGAGGACAGAGAATGGGGAAAAATAAGAACCAAGATACATCATGTACAGGTACATGTACCCAGTGATAAATATAAATGTATTGTTTACCTCAAATGTACCAACACAAGAATTTAAGAAAAAAAAATAAAGATGTGATTTTTACAACCTTATGTTTTATAACATTAGATTAAATTTCCTTGCTGTTACGTGACTATAAGTTTTATATTAATTTTAACATATGGTAATGCCATTTCTACAGGTTGAAAATGCAATAATATTAGTAATTTTATATGTTTCAGTCTAGCAATTTAAAAAATGCATAGCAACTTTGAGATAAAACATTCTTGGAATACTTTTCATTTTCCAGTAGTATGCTTTTAGTATTTAATACTTAAAATGACTCTGTCAGGAGACATTCTAAGAGACTTTGACAGGGGCAAAATGAAATGGTTGGTTGACCAGCCAAGCTCATCCGTTTGGTTTGTTACTACTTTTCATTTTCTTTGACAATTTTATAAGTTTCCAAAAATGGCTGATGGTGAATATTATGCCTGGAAATATGCAAAATAGCATATTTAGTAGAATGTAACAAATAATTTCAATCTATTTATAAATTCATATGTGTATCTGATTTTTCAATTCTTCTTTGACATGACATCAAACTTATTCTCTTATTAAGGAGTTCAATAAAATATTTGACATATTTTAAGTGCCTGTCAGTCTTAGAATTATGATTAGATCCTTTTAAAAAATCTTTTAGCTACTCTTTGAGATAATATTATTATTCCCATTTTTACGATGACACTGAGACTCAGGAAGATCCTATAATTTTCTCAAAATATGTGTGTACATGGTAGATCTATAATTTGAGCCTCTTCCTGAAAAATGTTGAAAGCTGTACCATTGACCACAATGATTATGTTTCCCCTAATAACAAATAAAACCAAATGAGTATTGATTGATATTGAAAAGGAACACTTTCTAATAATTTCATAAATAATACTCCTTCTTAGTTTTGGAGAAATAATAGTGTAGGAGAGAAAGGGAGCAACCTGTTCTTATCTTATCAGTGACAGCTAACTCACAGATCATCTGCAGTGGTTGTAGGAATTCATGGCTGCCTCACTCCTAGGGAAATCTTCCACTGGCATTGATCATTTTACTTGCTTCCACATAAACTGTTCAATTCTCCTGCTTACTTTTTTAGCACTCTTACAAATATTCAGAATTGTTCAGAGCCCTGTGGTCCATATGATTATTCATCACAGGATTTATTCACACCATCCTCAGACCAGTCTATACTACTCTGATTTCTGTCTTTTGGGGAGTCTTCTTCATTTCACTCAGATTTTCTTTGCTTCTACACTCTCCCATGATCTATTGAAGAGTCCTCTATTTATTTCACCATAAAGAGGCATGTCTAAAGTCTCCTTGATAAATCAAAAGGCTGATGGGGGTTAAGACCCTAATGATCCTACAGCCCCTCAATACTCTAACCCTGTTCCCAGGTCCTGAGGAACCATTCTGGTCCTTCCTCAAGGGATGAAGTGACAAACTATAATAAAACCTAAATGGGGAATTGTCACTGGAATTTTCACAGGAGTAAGAAGAAAGCTATTCCTGAGAACCCATGGAAGACCTGAGGCTTCTCTTCAGAAAGGAAAATTCTAGTATTCCCCTAGGTACAGATAAGTAGAGTCACTAATAACCCTAATTAACCACAGCTTAAATGGGCATCTGTATTGAAGTTTCTGTTTTTAATTAGATCCATTATGTGGGTAACCCTGCTAAGGCTATGGGTCTCAGGCTCTCAAGAATTTATCTAATCTCCCATACTTTGTCTTCCACAAGAAGACCTGTTCCTCGTATTGGGGCTCTACATCCTCAGCATAATAGTAAAGTTACTTTCTTTCTCCCATCAGACAGGCAGCTCCATGGCCACTGATTCTTTTCTCATTGTCTTCCAGTAGTTTTTCTCTTCAACCCTGCCAGTGAGACACTACACCCCAAAGGTAGTTAGAGAGCACATATTGCCCAACTGGTAGAGTCTATAGCCCCTTCCAGCTGGAAGGAGATGTAAAAGACAGAGACCTCCACTCCCTTAGCACCTCACAAAGAATTATGAGGATCTGTGTCTCTCAGGGAAAGAGAGATAGGGAGACAGGGTGAGGGTGATGTTACATCTGACTGGGAAAGGAGGTGCGGCAAAATACTGTAGCACATGTATGGAACAGTTCCCAAAGCCCTCCATGTGGACTTCTCATGAGAACTCAAGCAGGTTTTCAATAGGATGGCCTAGACCTGATATCAGCCCGAGTGTTGGGTGATACAAAAAGGAAAGGCCACATTGAGTTTTTTGCCCATTTTCTCTTACATGGTGGCCTATCCTCATGGTGTAGAGTATACTTCTTTTCATACTTTTACTTGAGCCAAACTTGCTTTGAAGAACCTGTTTGTTGTCCTACCTTTAATAAAACTTTGCTACCTTTAAAAAAAATGTTCTGCACTGAAAATGTATAGTGTAACTAAGGAAGGTGTCTTCCTTCCCATTTCTCTGGGCCCTGCTTTATCTATTTTCTCATGGGTGTAATACAAAATCTGTAGGTAGCAGGCACTGAAAGTGCTTTTGCAAGAAAATAATTTGTCTTGAATGAACAGTTTGGGTTTTTATTCATCTATTTACTTCCTGCTTTTATATGGATGGTGGGTAGAGGGCAAATGCCATTCAGGGTACTTTGTAGTAGAAAAGTTTGGAAAATACAAGAACAACATGGTTGCTACTTAAAGATATAACCCTGCCACATGTTTCTTCATCCACTCATTTAATATGCATTGAACACTAAATCTACAGAGGAAAGAGTCATGCAAAAAAAATTAGACAGAGAAACAATGACTTCTTTCAAGTACAAGTGAAATAAAAATCTAATAATAATAATTGTCTATCCCTGAAAGTTTGCTTTATGCTTTGAAGTTGTATTAAATATCATAAATACGTCTTGCAATATTGATAATTGGATTTGAGGATAATTGGGCTAATTTCCTTTTCATGGATGAAGAAACAGGGGAATAGAAGGAGAATTGCCAAAAGCCACAAAGTTAAGTTACAGAGGTGGAATTTGAGTACAAGTTTTCTTGGTTTCAGTTTCTGTGTTTCTTCCATGTATAAACTTCTCAGAATTTTTCATAGTTTAATACTTAATGGATATTTGAAACATTGCTGTGTAAATACATGAAAATACTGCAATTTCAAAGCTAAAATACCATTATTGTAGTTAATTTTGTCAGTGATGAGAAATTAGTTGTGTTATATCTTCAATAATCTATTTCAGTCTCAATGATGGTTAACTTAAATTATATGTTAGTTTCTATCTCATTGATTTCTATTCCTATATTTTGTTTTCACTAAATTGCGGAACATCTACCCATATTATGCTTTGGCAAGTGGCAGTTATTTAAAGACTCTTGCAAATAGCACTGGTATGCAAATAAGACAAATAGAAATTACAAAGATTTATCTCTTAGGACTTCTTTCATCAGTTCTTCAAATGGAAGTTAACAAGTTTGTTGCCCTTGAAAGCTAGAAAGTTGAATTTTACAAGTGCAAAGCTACAAGTGAATTGTTTCTAATATGCCTTTTGATGACAGTCAAAGTGGTTAAGTATTTCTACATATTCAGTTATTGCAATGGGACTAGTTTTAAAAATATGCCCTAAAGCAATATTTCATTGATAGTTTTTAATAAGTGAAGGAAATTATTTATGAAAATGAATATAACTTTTAGTAGTTGAGCTATTTGTCCCATGGTTTGGTTTGGTTTTAAAATCTTGTTATCTTATTCAAAGAATTAAACCTAGTGGTATTTTAGCCCTGAAGAAATATATTTAGACCACTTAAGATTCTGAATATATCACTGAGATATGCCCCTGAGCAAATGCTTAAAATCATAGATGTGGCTTTGAAGCAATGCTTTTTTATCTCATTTTACATTTCATAAAGTCATACGAGTACCTTTCCCCTTGACAGCCAATATGTCTGCTGTTAAAAGAGCCATGCGCTCATTGCCCATTTCTCTGCCCAGCAAGCTGAAAAAAGGATAAATAAATTCTAAGTGAGCACAATCAGATCATTTTCACTATTTCTCTCAATACTGAATCAGTTTATGTGGGACATTGTTGACAACCAACTGTTATCACATGAATAAATCAGGGGGTGGACTGGCCTTCAGAAATAGCTTCCTTTATTTGTACATCAACACTATTTCTTGTCCCTATATAACAGATGCCCCTCAGAATTGAACAAATTCCACTTTTCTAATCTGTTGTATATAGAAGATAAAGTTGGATAAAAACCCAGCAAGGAATATATTTTCAATGATAGCTTTAGCAAAACATTGATCCATTTTTATTCTTCATTAGTACTTTCATGGAGTACTCATTGATTGCTGCTATGTGATAGGCCCCAGAGAGGACAAAAGTAAACATACTTCAAGTCCTCATGAGGTGCATACCTGCCCACATCTCATGGTGCTCTCCACCTTAGTCATTCTGCTAATTTTGAAAGATACTCTTCTCTTGTATTACATAGCTCTGGTATTGTATAGTCAATCATTCAACTATGTTATTTCGTGAAGGAAGCTTGCAAGTGACTTTTTCTATATGAGTAATATTTGGCAAACAACTTGATACTTGTTTTATAGATGTCTCCACAGTGGTGTGAATCATTCCTGTTTTTGCCATGTTGAGGAAGACTTTGAATGACGTTTCTGTAGTTTCCATTTCTTCTTCACTTTTAGTGACATAATGTATCATTCTCTAAGAACTCTGCTAAGTACTGAGGAAATAATAGAAAACAGATAAAATATTTCCTTTCATGTAGCCAATTTATCAGCATTTCTAGTTGGTGCTCTCCCTAAAATATACCACAGATTTGTTGATTTTTCTCCATTTATATGATTACCATCTTAAATTATTTGGACTGTGGTAAAATGTCCTAATTAATCTCCTTGCTTCTTCTTTTTTCCAATCTTCTGTTCTAAATAAAATGATTTCAATAATTTTTAAAAGCATAGTTGAGATTATATCACTTCTCTATTTCTGAGCTTATAGTTGCCTCATGTATTAAACTCCTAAAATCTTTCCTATGGAATGGGAGGCTCCATATATTGTTTCTCATCTACCTGTCTGACCTTATTGTCCACATACTTTTTCTTTCATTCACAGTGAGACAGATGTATGCACCTTCTCATCTCATCGCAAGGCCTTGGTTCTGGCATACCCAATTTGTGCCCCATAAGTGACAGCTAGTAAAGCAATACATAAGATTGTAAATTTTTAACATTATTATGAGATTTTCAGTGATATTTTTCATGCCTCAATTGTGTGATTCTCCAGCACTGACTGTGTAGGCAACGATGCAATGTGGCTAGGTTGCTAATCAAAACCCATGTGTACTAGATGTTAAGTGTGCTTATGTGACTTGTTGGATAAAATTCCACAATTATCAGTAATATTATTTCAACTATCTTCAAGTGTGTGTCCCTGTGAAGACAGGAATTTATTGTTATTGAATGGATATGTAAGCTTTCTTGTTTAATTATTAAACTTGGTCAAGTTGGGTTATTTTATAAAATATTTTAACAAGTTAAAAAAGAAAATAAAGGAAATTTTGTTACTTATACATATTGGCTATATTGTATGCTCCTCAAGATGATTTCTCTTTACTCAGTGTAGCCAAGGCAAGCCAAAAGTTTGAACACCAATGCTTTGTACCTCACTTGGCTTCTTTCTGAAATATTCTTCTCTTTATATATTTTTACATGACCTTTTTTGTCATTCTTTAGATGCCAATTTAACTGTAATCTCTGCATGGTAAATCTCTTAGAGTTGGTCTAATTTAACAGTGCTGCAAAAACACAAGATGCTCAATAATTAAATCATAAATAATGAATAAAGTAAAAAATATATTGTATTGTTATAAGATGATTTGCAGAATAACTTGGGAAAAGAAACTACTTTTGGCAATATTGTTAAGCCAAGCTTTTAGGAGATTTGATAGCCGGACTTTCAAAGCCAAGTCTGGAAGGATGAAAAAGATCCAGAGAAGAATATTAGAGTTAAGTCAAACAGCAAATACTCAGGCCCTGAAATTGGAAATTATTTGTTTCACACTAAGAATAGTCAAAGGTTCAATGTGGCAGGAGATTAGAGAGTGAGGAGACATCAGGGAGGAACAAGATTGAAGTGTGTAGAGTCTAACAGATATGTACAGATCATGCCAAGATGTTGGACTTTATTCTAAGTGCAGTAAGAATATAAATGAGGGATTAATAAGCAAAAGAAGAATATGATCATATTAGTAAAAATCACTCTGGCTTCTCTGTAAAAATTTGATTTTACAAATCACACAGCTGGACCCAAATATATTTCAGTTAAGACATTATAAAGAGAATCAGTGAGAAATATTAATTGCTTTTTTTTTCTATTCACATTATTTTCACTGTTTTGGTGAATGATGGCATTTGGTAGGGGATTTGGGGAAGGAGGAGAGAGGAGGGTGAGAAGTGAAGGGGGAGTAATAATGCCCAGGATGAGGTTATATGTACCTGTGTCCCAAGATAAATGTAATTATCCTGTATCACAAACATAAATTAATTAAATTTTTAAAATAAAAAAATAAACTTCAAACAGCAGGAATTTACTTTTTCTAACACCTATAGGTTATATATTTGTACTAAGGTCCATACTGTTATATATGTTGTGCTATTTTGGTCGTTAAATTGACAGAAATCTTCTAAACTCAGAAATTTGTGGGGTTTTGTTATGGTTGTTGTTGTTAGTACAACTTACCAAATTGAAGCTACTGCTTTAGTTTATACACTGTGACTATATCCATGGTGACTAATGGCCCAATCTCCCCCCAAATTTTTGGTTTATATCTGTTGTCAAAAATGATTCATAATACTAGCTTCTTTTACTTTAAAAATGTTCCAGTTTGTATAAAATTACCCTAATAAATAAGAATAGAAATTTGTTAAATTAAAAAATTAGAATAGTAAGTGAATTTATATTTATGTAAGTACAAGTAAGGGTACAATATTGCTGTGGAAATTCAGAGACAAATTGGGGGATGATAAGCACAGCTGTTTGTACCCAAAGAATTGTTATAATCCACAAAGTATCCAGAAGAAGCCTTGTCTTTCAGGTAGTTTTCAGGCTCTGTTTCACAAGGAAATTCAAAATACTGGTGTGGTTTCACACAGGACTATACACCACCCCACATGCTGTGTAACTTCTATGAGCTCAGAGATGCTAGAAAATAAACATTGCTTGCCTGTTTTCACTCATTCCTCTTGGTCATGAGGACGTGAATAATTGTTCATCACTGCCTCTAAAACAATAAAAATTCCCAAAATCTTTTGTAAATGGTATCCTGGGTGCTCACTGTCCATCTGTGAGAATCTGTGGGCTTCAAAACCATGCCTGTTTACTATTCACCTGTTAGCCTATTGTGCCTTTTATTCCTTTTTTATGCCATCACTGATGAGAAGTGAAGAGAGGAGATGCACCTATTTCTGCTTAATCTGTGGTCTTTATTATAAATATGTTAACTTTAGTTTGGCCTACTTTGCATTTCAAAATGTTTATATCCATTGTTTTTATAGCTAACAAGAGCTGAAGGTTGATTTACGATGACGCACACACCGAGAGGAACTTTAACTTTTTTCTATGAAATTAGAAACAGGCCAGTGACACTGATTACTTAAGAGGATTTCAAGGGTACTTAAATCTTCTAACCTCTTTAAAGCATGGGCTATTTCTCCAGACTCTGTGCTTTCACAGTTTCTTGTTTCATTAAAAACATAAAGAAAATATCATGAATGACTTACTGCATCTGGCAGTTTCCAGGTGTTTTCTTCTTGATCTGTGTAGCCTGTTTTAGTAATGCTTTAGAGAGATTTTAAAAAAAAAACAACAAATAATGTCCAAGTGCTTTTGCAGAAAAGTAACTGTTCTTTCTTAGGAAATCTGGAAGGCAATGAGAAAAATAAAATTGTTCCTATATACAATATGACAAAGCCTAGACATGCAAAGTCAACATTTTCTTGACAAAAGTTACTTGTGGATTGCCCCGACATGGCAAGAGATCATTTATGACAGCTGTCTCAGGTATATTCTTCCTTTCTTTTTTCATAGGAACTATTATTTTTCTTTCTTTACACCCCAATACGCTACAACCAAGTACATGTATTGATATAGGAGATACTATTTTAGATCCAACCCATGAAGGGATAGGTGACTCTGCAGCTGATTTTATTTTATGTTCCATTAAACTGACACTAAGACTAAGAGAACAATTAAACTAAAAAAAAAATACACCCTGCCTATAATTCTTGGCAAAAGAAGATTAATTATTGATGTTCCACAGGAAAAAAAAGAAAACATTTTTATTCTCACCTGAATGTTCACCTATTGATGTACCTTTGCAAAACTGTTCAGGTAATTCACTAGTTTCTGATTTCAATTTTCATGTATTAAACTGAGATCAGCTATACGATATATAGCAGCACTCTTTAGCTTCAGTAATGAACAGAACGGTTAATCATTATATATGATATTCTGTCTAAAGAGATGCATGACTTCCCCATGTGAAAAAAAGATGTAATTTGGCTCTGAATTTTCATCTTTGCTCTCTCTCTCAGTCACTACATTATCATTGGTACCCAGGGACACCGATGGTCAGTTCTCTAGGAATCTGATGTGATACGGATAATTGCAAAAACTGCTATTTGCCTTCATTATAAATACTTGAAGGCAAATGAAAATAACGTAATTGCTATTTATGTAGAATATTCATAGTATAGCATTGTTATTGAATTTTAGATATAGTAGATATAGATCATTTGTCTTTGAAGCTGAACTTTGATACTTGAATTGGGGCAGGGTAACTGCTGTAAAGTTCAGATGCAATGCTCTGACACAAGAAGGACATGCAGGTCATCGGGAAAACACTTCAGGGATCTAACATTGTTAATAATATGGCTATATTATTCTTTAAGAAGAACAGAAGAGAGGAAAAATGTGGAGGATCTCATAAGAAATTTTAGTTTGGTCACTTCAATCTATATTTAACTTACTACATTTCAGTAACATGATTCCACTTAGCTCCAAGGAGACTAGGAAGTGGTGTTTCACTGCTCTCCTAGGAAAAAAGGAATCAATACTGGTCTATGATAGCTATTTATACGCTATTAAAAACTAAAAAATAAGCTATTTTATGAATATGAGCTGGAACTGGGTTATCACATAAGTATCAACACATCTATTTGTGCTGTTTTTATAAACAATGACTCTTCTCACCTATCTAATCCAAATTTCCCCAGGTTTGTATGCTCATATAGGTATGTGTGTGCAGCATCTCTTTCTATTAATGTGATATTTCCCTTTACAGAGTTCTGCACTCATGTAAAGCAGAAATTGTTACACCCAGCGAGAAAGAACCAACCAGAGACCGATATTAAATCCACACAGGAGTTTATTACCGGCCGGGACCCGAGCCGAGCATCGGACTCGAGCCCCGACTGGGGGGAGACAAACATGTTTTATACACCTTTGAAGCCAACAGTTTCTAGGCCCCCCATGGGATAGAACTAGCAAAGCAAGCAAAAGGTACAGAAGTGGAACATCCTGCCCTTAGAACATTTGTAAAACAATAGTTGATTGTTATTTCTAAAAGACTTTCTAAGGGGAGGAGGTTTCTAAGCTCCCTCCTTTTAAGTTTAGATAAAGGGCAGGCAGGTGGGTTGTTCAGCAGCAATATGGAGTCTGTTTTGCTAACTAGGGTCCTTCAGAAATATCATTATTTGGTGGTAGTGTGAGTATATAACTATACTATTATTTTCTATTCTGAAAATGGTTTCACATAATTATGGCACTGGAAATGGAAGTTGTCAAGAGTCATTACTTTATTCCCAGATATACCACTTTCCATTTTCAGTAAGAAACTTATCTTCTAGACTATATGTTAAAAATATTTGAAGCTTCAAGGGTCATATCTTTTCTAAAGAGTTGCATATGCTCATGTGTGAAGACTATTTTTAGTTTGCTAATGCTATCCAATTTCCATGTCTTTTTATTTTTATGTGTCACCTGATTCACATTAATCTAGTTCAATGGTAACCCTAAGTTCCATGTAACTATAACTTGAGTAAAAATGAACATAGATTAAAATTTGTCATAGTAATTCATAGCTTGTTGGTAAAATGGATATACTTGGAGTCCACATAGCCCCATTTTTCTAATTTGAACTGTTTTGGAATGTTGCTAGGAACTTCCGTGAAATAGCATATAAATTTAAAAAGACAAATAACCTCCTAATATACCTGTTCCATAACATCAATTTTTCTTATACTAAATATTCTTAAATTGTAGGTCTGCTTTGTTGACGTGATTTCAACTGGGGCTACAATGACAAATTCATTGGCAGCAATTTCTGCCAAGAATAATTTAGGTGTTGCATGTACCACATAAATTGATAAATTTTTGCTATACTTAATTTCTTAAAAAATTTTTATCATGACAAAATGTTTTCCCTAGTTACTTTCTACTTGCTCAGACGCAATACCTGACATTCACAACTTAAGGGAAAGATTTATTTGGACTCACATTTTGAAAACATTTTAGTCTGTACTCAGCTGGCTTCCAAGGCAGGATAGCATGGCAGAGGGGCATGGCCAAGGGAAGCAGCTCATGGTATGGCAGCAGGAAGCAAAGAAAGAGTGAAGGAGAAGGGAAGAGATAAACTTTTCCAGGCCACACCCCAGTGACCTTCCTCTTTTTTTTTTTTTTTCATTAACTTTATTGGTACATTTTAGGTATACAATACTGTTACATTCATCATTGGGATCTTGTACCTTTGCGTGATGTATCTTGGTTCTTATTTTTTCCCCATTTCCCTGCCCTCCCTTTCACCCCCTCCTCCCTTCCCTATTTACAAAGACTTTGTTTCCTTTTTTTTCCTCTTCTTGTATTTTTTCTTTTCCTTTCTTTCCTTTCCCCTATCCCTCCCACTCCCCCTGCTCCTTTAGACCTTTTCTTCCTGTTTCACAATATCAATTATATATTTTGATCCTTATTTACACTTTTAGTTTTTCACACCAGAGAAACTATTTGGTATTTACACATGTGTGTCCTATTGACCCTTCTCTTTCAACCAGTTCCTACATTTTAATGAGAAGTCAGGTATAAACTCATCAGTGGACTAATCCACTGGTGATTATCATGTCCTCATGATCCAATCATTTCTCCAAAGCCCCAATCTAAGAGTACATGAGCTTTTCGAGGAACATCTAGGTATACACTATAGCAATGTACATTTGACAAATGCTTTTTCTGCATTTATTGAGATGATTTTATAGTTTGTATTCTTCTTGCTGTTAACGTTAGCATAATTACTGATTTATATATGGTCAATCATCTTTGCATTCTAGGAAAAATTCTATTGCAACAAGTTATATGGCCTTTTAATATGATATTAAATTCAATTTTCTGGCATTTTGTTGAAGATTTTTGCATGTATGTTCATTAATATATTGTCTTGTGAAGTCCTTGGTTTAGAGTATCTTTGTTTTTGGCATCAGAATAATGTTGGCCTCAATAAATAATTTTGGAATACTTGCTTGTCTCCAATTTTTTGGAAGAATTTGAGAAGGTTTGGTATTAATTCTTTTTATACTCACTCAAATTCATCAGTAAAGCCGTCTGATTTTAGACTTTCCTTTGGTGGAAGACTAAATAACTATTTCAGTCTCCTTACATGTTATTGATCTGCTCAGATTTTCCATTTCCTTATGAACCTGTCTTTGTAAGTCATTTGTGTTTAGGAATTTGTCTATTTTTCTCAGTTATTCAATTTTTTTTGGCATATATATTTTTCACAGTAGTCTCTTACTATCTTTTGTATTTTTGGTATTTCAGTTATAATATCTTTTTTCAATACTTTCATCTTTTATTTTTTATTTATAATTTTTCCTCTAATCTAGCTGTGATTTCTTAATTTTCTCTTTTCAGAAAAGTAACTTTTGTTTTAATAACGTTTTCTATTGTTTTTGTGATCTGTTTCATTTAGCTCTGTTCTAATTTGATTTATTACATCCTTAATCTATATTTATTACTTCATCCTGCTAACTTTTTGCTTAGTTTGTTCCTTTTAGTTCATTAAGGCATCATGCTAGGTTGCTTATGCAAGTTTTTCTTTTTTCAGTATATTGGGATTCTTTACTATAAACTTCATTGTTAGAAATGTTTTTGGTGCATAAATATTGATGCATTGTGTTTCTACTTTTAATTTATTTTAAAATATTTTAAATTTTTCATTTGACTTCTTTTTGGACCCTTTTGTTATTTAATAACATGTTCTTTAATTCTCTTATGAATTTTCCAGTTTTCATTTTATTATTGTTTTCTTGGTATTTTATTTGGAAAAGATAAGATTTTAAACTTTTTAAATTTGTGAAGACTTATTTTATGACATATCATATAATCTATACCAGGTTATATATATCAATATATTCCATGTATATTCTGTTGCTGTTGGATTTAATGTTCTATATATATCTGATACATATATTTGGCATAAAGTGTTGTCCAACTCCCATGTTCTTATTGATTTTCTGTTCAGCTAATCAATCCATTTTTGAATTTTGGATATTCAAATTTTATTGTGTAGATGTTTACCTCTCCCTACAATCTGTTAATGTTAGCTTTGTATGTTTAAGTGGTTCTATTGTGAGTGCTAACATATTTCCATATATTGTACTCTACAATTAAATCATAATTACCATGTAATGAACTATGTTGTCACTTGAGAATTTTTATCTTAAAGTCTTTTTATCAGTTGTAAGTACAACTACCACAGTTGTCTTTTGGATCTCATTTTCATAGAATATTTTTCTTCATTACTTCACATCCATTTGATGTGTCTCACTAAAGCTGAAATGTGACTGTCATGAGCAATATATTGTTGGGTCTTATATTTTAGTTCATTCAACAACTCATTTTTAGTGGGAGAATTAATTTATGTTATATATAAATTAATTTCAAGTAGGTAAGGACTTAAAATTACCATTTTGTTAATTGTTTTCTGCCTACTTTATACTTGTTCTATTTGTTTTTTCCCTCTTGCTGTCTTTTTTTGATTTGGTATTTATGTCATTCTGTGCTTTAATTCCTTATTCTTTACATTTTGTTTATCTAGTATAGTATTTCCTGTGTCATTACAATGAGCCTTACATAAAATATCTTATAATTAAAACAGCCTATTTTAAGCTGACAACTTGAATTGCATATAAATCTATACTTTTTTCACTTTCATTTTATGTTTTAATGGTGCAATTTATATATTTTATATTCTGCATCCATTAAGAAGTTTTTATACCTACTGTTGTTTTAAACTTTATTTTTCTAACCTTTAGAATGTTCTGAATTTGACATTGTACTTATCATACCAATAAGTTTTATATTTTCATGTAATTTCGTGTCATTCATTAGGATCCTTTCATTTCACCTTGAATAACTGCTTTTCGTATTTCTTGTTAGGCATGTCTAGTGGCGATGAACTTCCTCAGCTTTTGTGTGCCTGCAGAAATCTTTATCTCTCCTTCAGTTTTGGCAGGTACAGTGTTTTTGGTAGGAAATTATTTATGTGCGCATCCATATGTGTGTCTGTTTGCGTGTGTGTATGGGTGTGTGTGTATGTGTGTGTGCACTTTGAATGTATCATCATATTCTTGCCTGGCCACTTTCTGCTTAGAAATCCAATAACCCTATGATAATTCCCTTGTATGTTATGAGTTCTACTCTGCTGCTTCTTTCAGAAATCTTTCTTTTTCTTTGATTTTTTTTTGACATTCAATTACAGTGTGTTTTGGTAAACTCTTCTCTGCATTTAAACTGGAAAATTATGAGCTTATGTATTGAGATGTCTATATCTCTATCCAGATTTGAGAAAGTTTCAGCAATTAGTCCAGTAAATAAGCTTCCTGACCCTTTCTCTTTTTCTTCTATTTCCAAGACTCATATAATGTGAATGCTAGCTTCCTTGATAGTGTCTAATAAAACATGTTGACTTCATTCATGTTCCTTTTCCTTATTTTTCTGACAAAATTTTGAAATGACTTGTTAGGCTCCCGTATTCTTTATTCTACATGATTAAACCTTAATCAGTGCTCTCCATTGCTTTGTAAATTTTACAATTCAGTTCTAAAATTTGTTTTATTTTGTTTATTTATTTTTTGTTAAATTTTCCTTCACATACTGTTATGGCTTTCATCTAGCTGTCTCCCAAAGCCTCAGGTACTTATAGGTGGTACTTTTGGGAGGTGGCTGGGTCTCGGGTATGTGATCCTGGATTAGAGTATGTGATACTTGGATTAAGGGTGGATGTGTATAATGAAAGCCCCACCTTGGGTGTAAGTGGCACCAAACAATAGGCTTATAACCTGAAAGGAATATAAAGGGACAGAAAGAAGCCAGGCTTGCTACTGCTGTTTGCTGCTTCACTGCCTTCTGCCAGCTATGCTATGAAATGTTTCTTCTCTGAGATAAACCTCTGACATGTCACCCTGCCTTGGAGACAGCTGACTATGAAACATCTACAAACTCTGAGCTAAATGAACCTTTCTTCCTTCAACTTGCAGGTGTCGGGTATTTGGTCTCAGCAATGAAAAAATTAACAAAGACACATACTGTTGTTGTTTTGAAGTCATTGAGTTGCCTCACTGTTCTGTTTTAACTTGCTGGGCTTCCTTAATTCAATTATTTTCAATTCTTTGTCAGATAACTCATAGAGCTCCATGTCTTATATTACTGCAAAGTTAGTTTGCTCTTCTGTGATTTTATATTTCTTTTAAATTGTATGCTCGTGAGAGCATTTCTTTTTTTCAATTCATTAAGTTTATTGGTACATTTTAGGTACACAATATGATGACATTCATCATTGGGAATTTGTAACTTTACATGATATAGCTTGGTTCTTATTTTTTCCCCATTCCCCTGCCCTCCCTTCAACCACTCCTCCTCTCCTTATTTACAAGGAGTTTGCTTCCGTTTTTTGCTTTTCTCATATTTATTTCTTTCTCTTCTTTCCTTTCAACTACCCCTCCTACTTTTTCAACTTTGGACCTTTTCTTCTAGTTCACATCATCTATTATATATTTTGATCCTTATTTACAGTTTCAGTTTCTCACACTAGAGAAACTATTCAGTATTTACACGTCTGTCCTGTTTACTTCACTTAAGAGTATGGCCTCAATGTACATACATTTAACTATAAATGTCTCTAGTTTCTCATTCTCTATGGCTGAATACTACTCCACTTTATAAAAAAACCACACCTTCTTTATCCAGTCTCCAGTTGATAGGCAATTGGGCTGTTTCCAAGTTTTAGCTATTACAATCTGTGGCACTATAAACAGGGGTAGGAATATATCACTGTGGTATGATTCTTTTAATTCTTTTGGGAAGAAACCCAGTGTGGGAATAGCTGGGTCATATGGGACCTCCAATCCTTGTTTCTTGAGGTGTCTCCATACTGATTTCCACAGTGGTTGTATCAGTCTACACTCCCGCCAACAGTGGAAAAGGGTTCCTTTCTCCCCACAGCCCAGTCAGCATTTGTTATTGGTTGATTTCTTGATAGCAGCTATTCTTTCTGCAGTGAGATGGAATCTCAGCATTATTTTCATTTGCATCTCTCAAATGACCCATGATGTTGAACATTTTTTCATGTGTTTATTTGGTGTTTCTACTTCTTTGTCTGAGAAATGTCTGTTCATTTCAGATGCCCATTTTTGAATTGGGTCTTGAAATTTTGGGGGTCTGATTTGTTTAAGTTCTTTATAGATTCTAGATAGTAAGCCTTTGTTTGAGGAAGAGCTGGTAAAATTTTTTCCCACATTGCAGATTGTATCTTCACTCAGTAGTTTCTCTTGCTGTGCAGAAGCTTCTTAATAAGAAAACATGCCAGTTGTTGATTCTTTATGCTAATTCACAGGCAACTGTTTTTGTTCATGAAATCTTTTCCTATGGCTATGTCTTCAAGAGATCTACCTAATCTCTGTTCCAGCTGGTTTAGTGTTTCTGTTTTAATGTGTAGATTTTTGATCCATTTCAGTTTTAGTTTAGTGCATGGTAAGAGATATGTATTTAGTTATAATATTTGGCAAGTTGAAACCCAATTTTCTAGCACTATTTATGAAAGAGGTTATCTTTCCAGTGAGGGTGTTTGGCTCCTTTATCAAAGATGAGGTGGCCAGTATGTCTGGAGTTGTTTCTGCATACTGTAATCTGATCCACTGATCTTTGGGTTTGTTTCTTTGCCAGTACCATGCTTTTTATCACAGTAGCTCTGTAGCATAGTTTCAAGTTGGGTATGGTGATACCCCCTACCTTGTCTTTGTTGCCTAGCATTGCTTTTGCTATTCTAGGTCTCTTCTTGGTCCAAATGAATTTTTGGTTTGTTTTCTCAAGTTGTGTGAAGTATGCAGCTTGACTTTCAATTGGATTGCATTGAATCTATATAGCAGTTTTGGAAGCATGGACATTTTCACTCTGTTGGTTTTTCCAACCCAGGAGCAAGGGATGTTTTTCCATTTTCTGATGTCCTCTTCCTTTTCTTTTTTCAGAGTGCTGTAGTTTTCAGAGTACAGGTCTTTTATTTCTTTCATTAGGTTAATTCCTAGGTATTTCATTTCTTTTTATTCTACTGTTTCTCCAGTTCCTCTCTCAGTGAGTCTGTTGTTCATGTACAGGAAGGCTGTTGATTTTTGTGTGTTGACCTTATATCAAGTTACTCTACTGAATTTGGTTATTATGTCTAGAAGACTTTTGGTATAGTTCTTGGTGTCTTTTATGTAAGCAATTATGTCATGTTTAAATAATGCCAATTTACCTTCTTCATTTCCTATCTTTACTTCTTTTATTTCTTTCTCTTGCCTAATTTCTGTGGCTAATTTTTCCAGAGCTATATTGAAGAGAAGTGGTAATAGTGGACATCTTTGTCTTGTTCCTAAATTTAGCATGAAGGATTTTACTTTTTGATTATTCAGCATAATGTTGGCTGTTGATTTTTCATAGATTACTTTTATCAGTTTGAGATAGACCATCTATTATAATTTTCTGTAGGGTTTTTTTTTTATCATGAATGGGTTTTGGATATTGTTGAACAATTTTTCTGCATCTATTGAGAGGATCATATGGTTTTTGTACTCGACTCTCTTAATATAGTGTATTACATTTGTTGATTTGCATATGTTGAACCATTTCTGCAACCCTGGGATGAATCTCACTTGTTCAGGGTGTATGATCTTCTTGATGATCTTCTGGATTCTGTTTGCCAGTATCTTAATGAGGATTTTGTATCTATGTTCATTAGTGAGATTGGCCTATAGTTCTCTTTTTCGGTTGGGTCTTTCCCTGCTATGGGGATCAAGGTGATACTTGTTTCCAGGAATGAATTTGGAGTATTGCTTTCCTTTCAATTTCACTGAAGAATTTAAACAGTAGTGGCAATAGTTCTTCTTTAAATATCCTGTGGAATTCATCAGTGCACCCATCAGCACCCAGGCTTTTCTTAGTTGGTAACTTTTTAATTACTTTTCCTATTTTTTTGATTGATATTAGATTGTTTAGAATTTGTTCAACATTGGTAATTCACATGTATCTAGAAATCTGTCCATTTCTTGTTTTTTCCCATCTTATTGGCGTATAGGTTCTCAAAGTAGATATTGATGATCCTCTGCATTTCTGCTGGGTCCATTGTAATTTCCCCCTTTTCATTCCTAATTGCATGGATTTGAGCCTTCTCTTTCCCTCCTTTTTTATTAAATAACTTTATTATCAAACACACACATATACAAAAAATTAAAACCACTCAAAGAACAATGTAAGGGGAAAAAAGCTACAATAATATTCATATACAGTAGAAGTCAAACAAAACAAAACTGAAAAGCACTTAAACATTTTTCCATACAACTTAATAAAGCATCTCAAGCACCAACAAAACACCAGAGGATATGATTTGTTTCAGAAAGGTCCCCAAACCCAACATTGAGCAAATAATGATCTGGAAAATAACTTCAGTTAGCAGACTCCACATAAGCCAAATGTCTCCCTAATTTAAATTTTGATACAGTCATATGACACACGATGAAAACACAATCTGAGAAATATGTAAGGCCAATTCATCCCTGTGTATCCTTAATTACACTTTCAGTCTCTCACACTACAGAAACTATTCAGTATTTACACATATGTGTCCTATTTATTTCACTTAAGAAGATGGCCTCAATATGCATCCATTTAGCTATAAATGTCTGTAGTTTCTTGTTCTTTATGGCTGAGTAGTACCCCATTTTATAAACAATGATTTTTA
>NW_004624744.1:2886268-2906212 GCF_000247695.1 Heterocephalus glaber
AAAAGAATGCATATTCTCATTTTGTTGTAGAGAACACTGTAAACATCTGTTACATCCATTTGTTCAAGAGTTCAGTTGATTTCTAGCATTTTTTTTGTCTAGTTGTTCTATTTGTGACAGGTATTGTATTAGCGCTTATTTGATTTTTCATGTCCATTAGTATTTGTTTTATATAGTTGTTTGTACTAGTATTTGGTGCATATGTATTTGTGATTGTCATCTCTTCCTCTTGGATTTTTCCCTTTACTAGAATGTAGTTGCCTTCTTTGTTTCTCTTAATTAGTGTTGGTTTGAAATAAATTTCATCTGCAATTAGGATAGCTACTCCTGATTTTTTGTTGACAATTTAAGCCCACTGGGAGAGCAGAGTCACCTAAATAAAGGTGCAACAGGCTGCAGCTGTAAAAAAAAAATGAGAAGACATCTAAACCAGACTCAAAACCAGACTTCTTGATCACTGAAGGCAACCGCAAGAGGTTGCACAGAGCATTGTTTTCCACCTTTTAAGTTTCAGTTTATGATTTTTTTTTAATTCAGTATGTTTCTTGTTTGCAGCATATTGTTGGATCTTGCTTCTTGACCAATTCTGCCTGTGTATTTCTTTTGATAGGTGAATTGAGATCATTAACATTGATAGTCATAAGTGGTATATGTTGACTTATCCTCATGACCTTTTCCTGTTTTTGGATTCTCCCCCTTTGCATTTAATTTCTTGTCTTGCCTGATGGATTCATTCTGTTGGGCTTCATGGTGTTGTGAACCTCATCATCTTTTCCTACAAAATTGTTTAAATATTTTTGGAGTTCTGGCTTGATAGTCATGAAGTTCTTCAGGTGTTCTTTGTCAGGAAAGTATCTTATTCCTCCATTCATCAATTTTGAAAAATAGTTTTTTAGGGTATATCTATCTGGGTTGGAGGCTGTTTTCTTTTAGAGTTTATATACTTCACTCCCAGCTCTTCTTGAATCAAGGGTTTGTGTTGCGAAGTCTGCTGTGATTCTGCTGTGATTCTGATGGTCTTTCCTTTGTGATTTGTTTCTTTTCTCTAACTGCTTATAGAATTTTGTTCTGTTGGGTTTCTGGAGTCTGGGCTTTTACATGCCTAGGTGTAGTTTTTTTTTTTATCATGGCTGTTTGGAGTCCTATATATCCCACTTATCTGTATGTCAAATTCTTTTCTCCTGATTGGGAAGTTTTCTGCCATTACTTCTGTGAACAGGTTTTTTAAATGTCATTTGCACTATCTGCTGTTTCTTCAATGACTGTGATCAGCCTTATGTTATTCTTCTTTGCATCATCTAGCAGCTGCTGGATTGATTTTTTCATGGTCCCTTGCTATTATTAAGAAGTCTTTCTTTTCTTGGTCACTAATCTCAATCCTGTCTTCTATATCTTATATTCTGTCTCCACATTGGCTCATTCTTCTGCATAAACTTTCAATGTAGTTTTTAATCCCCTGGAGATCTGTTTGCATCTGTTTTATGGATTCCATTTGTTTCCTATACTAGGATTCCATCATGTTCCTTAGCTCTTCTATTTTTTGTGTGTGTGTGTCTGCTCTAGAGTTGTTAATCATGTTTTTCACTATGGACACCATCCCTGTTGTTATCTGAGAAATTATTTCTGATTTTATTATTTTCAGATCCTCTTTCATTGCCAGATCAAGGAGTCCAGGTGTTTGAGTTTCAGATTGCTCCATTTCCTTGCCCCTTGTGGTTGCCTTTAGTGATCTAGAAGTCCGTTTTTGAGTCTGGTATAGATGTTTTCTCATTTCAACAGTTGCAGTCTGTTCCACCTTTATTGAGGTGACTCTGCTTTCTCAGTGGGCTCCAATTCTCAGCAAGCCTCAGAGAGGCCATCTGTCTGTTGCTCACCACTGTACCAATTCCTAGGTTCAGAATGATTGCCTGTGGATCCCCACATTTGACTGTTTTCTGGGTGGGATTTTGCCTGGGGCCTGTGTCTGCACAACTGTTTTCCAGATGGGCCTTTGGGTGGGGCCTAAGCACCCAAACCACTGATGTCTGGGTAGGGCCCTGATGACCAGGCAGGCTTCTGGCTGGGGCCTGCACACACTTACTGATGGCATCTGGGGAGGCCTCTGGCTGAGGCCTGAATACATGCACAGCTGTTGTCCAGGCAGGCTTCTGGTTAGGGTCTATGCATACTTATCAATGGTGTCTGGGTAGGCCTCTGGCTGGGGCCTGCACACCTGAGCAGCTGTTGTCCAGGTGGTTATGAGAGGAATTTTTATTTCTTTTGAAGAGCAGTTTCACAGACACAGTTCAGAAGGAAACAGTTTACTAAACAATAGGAAAGGCATTTTGAAGTCCTTTTATACTTTTTCTATAGTTGTGTCTGTTTTATACCTCTTATTTCATTTTATGGGAAAAAAACCTTAATTCCTTCTCTTGATCACACAAAGTCAGGCTGGATGCTGAGATTCTTCTGTTTGTTTTTCCCCAGAGTGGCAGCCTGTACTTCTCAGATTGGTTGCCTTTTTCCCAATTTCAGGGAGTCAAATTGGCTTGAGCTTGGGGAACAGCCCTCAGAAAAGTAGATATAAAGGCTGTGGAGTTGGGTGCCATGAGCCATTTGAGTTGGTCCAAAGGCTATGCATCTCAAGCAGTCTATGGTCAGCCTTCCTGATGGAGTCTGTGGATCAGTTAATAGTGTTGACAGCCTCTTTTCTCTGCTTCCACCCTCTGCTTCTCATTTCAGTATTTTGGATCAGTAAAGAAATATGTGTGCCTCTTAAGAAGTATACTGCAAGACTGGGACTGCTGGGGATTATTAAAGAAATCACTCTATAAAGGATGGACACACTTGGCCTATACTTTAGAAAAGGATGTTTGGGAAAGGATGACATAGATAAAACAAAAAAAGCAATTTTTATCCTCTTTCATGCATGCTTTCTCAGGTCTTTTTGATTTATTACTGTGCTGGAATTTAGTGCTAACCTCTTAGATTTCCACAAAATTACTGTCATCCATGAGTTTTATGAAATAGATGGATCTGAAGAAAGATATCAGTAGAAAGCCACTATTTGGCATCTTTCTGAATTGTTGAAAAAAGCTTTTTATTTTGTGAGATGAGATCTTACTATGTAGCTCATCTTGGCCTTTCACTTACTATGCAGCCCAGACTGGCCTTGAACTCACAGCAATCCTCCTGCCTCACCCTCCTGAGTGCAGGTACTACAGGCATGTGCCACCATGCCCAGCTGTTGAAAATATTAAATTTGAATGACATCATGGTATATTGGCTCTTTGCCTAAGGGTTGGCTTTATTGATGATACTAAACCAATTGAGTAGTTATCAAAGAGTGTAGAGCAGTGGTGGGGAACCTCTGGCATGCTGCAGCAACCACACAGAGTCATCTCTGTCAGCGTGCAAGCCAAGTCACTCCAGCAGCCAAACACTGGGTGATAGTTGTTTTTATTAAACTAAAACCTCAGTATTTAGGTTCAATTGCTGTGTTGGCACTTTGTGATAAATAGATGGTTTGGGGTTTCAGTGAACACTCAGTGACTAACAGGTTCACCATCACTGGTATAGAGCTTTGCAGTGAGATCAGCACTATATCAGTTTCTTTAGATGATCGCAAGACAGCAAGGAAGGAATATTCAGGAGAAAGATAGAAAAAGAGCCAGCTTGTGCTTGGCTATGTCAATGACTAGATTCTGTACAGAGCTGAGAAAAGAAAAGTAAAGATATGAAAATAATTCTATATAACTTGTGTGTTTTACTCATGCCTCTTCTGTATTTTTCAAACATATATCCACTGACAGTAACCAACATCTACCACAAATTCACCTGGTATAATAGTGTAAGGTGAATATCTCAGATTCTCTTGCCTTCTCTCTACATACACTATTCTATATTTTAAATGGATTCTGGTATTTTGATATTTATCTACTCTGTTTAGTCACAATATGTGCCTGTTAAACAAGACAAATTTACTGTTCATTTAGTTTAATTCAGAATATTTCTTCTTCTATGAGGATTTGTACTTACATTTTGAGTTCATCTGCTCTCTGATATTTGTGTAATTATTTTGCCTGTGAAGTTCTTTGTAAATTCTCTGTATCAATGAGTCAACCATGTTTCTCCTCTTCAATACCTCTTTATCCTAATTTTACCTCTAAGTACTTTTTAAAAATTTGCTATCTTTTGTAGGGTCTCCATTATATTACAATCATTTTGGGGGGATAGGTTAGCCTTCTAATTTTTTGTTTGCATAGTGTCGTTATGTATGAATCTACCCAACACCTCCTTTATCTTTTGTGACAAATTTACTATTTTCTAAAATCCCTTTTAATGTTTTACTATTAGCTACTGGATAAAATTCATGTTTATGTTCATGGCACATACACATTCTTAAGTGTTCTCAATTTTGTGTTCTTATCTTCTTCTCTTGTGCCTCTATGACTTAAAATTTGCCCAAATAATGCCAGAATATTGGTATTGTCTTAGGAATGCCATGTTATTATTATCTTCTGGTTTTACTTAGCCTTTCTGAATTGCTGTATTAACAATTAGAAAATTTTTATTCTTTAAAATTTACTCAAAAGTAAACCTCATTATCTAACTTGATTTTTCAACTTGGATTAGTTGTTTGTCTTTTATGTTTCTAGAGTGATAATCTTTAGTTCTTTAAACTGATTTTTTTGAGACAAGGTCTCACTATGTAGCTCAGGCTAGCCTTAGAACTCACTTTGTAGTCCAGGATGGCCTTGAACTCATGGCACTCCTCTTGCATCAGCCTCCCCAGTGCTGGGATAATAAGTGTGTGCCACCATGCTCAGTTAAATTCATATATATATATATATATATCCTTTATACTTGTAGAATTGTTTTAGTCATTTTGGATAGCTGTAAAATATTTCCTAAATGACATACCTCATAGACAGCAGAAATTTATTTCTCATAGTTCTGGAGGATATGAAGTACATATGTACTTCATAAGTAAAAATGTTGCCAGATTCAATATCTGGTGGGGACCTGATTTCTTTTACATAAGTTACATCTTCTCACTGTTCTTCATATGGTGGAAAGGTGAGGAATCTCTCTCAGGGATATTTTATAAGAGCACTAATCTTATTTATGATTGATTTCCCCTATGACCCAATATCTCAAATATTCATTGCCTAATACTATCACCTTGGAATTTCAGAAGATGAAATTCCATAGGCATGAGGAACCAAACCATAGGAAGTACCTAGCCCAAACCATGATAAATTCAGGTACTTCATAATTATTTTAAGGAATAAATTATGTTCTAGATAATATTTTTGCAAGCTTCAAAGAGCCAAGGAGAACATATGAAAAAACTGAGAACTTTGCTTTGTTTTTCTAATATAACTACTTGATTTGGGGTTATATGGGTACCAAAGAATAATATACAGGCATCAGTGAGTGGGAAAACTATGTCTGTTTTTAAAAAAATCACTTACAGTGTTTTGAAAAATTACCAATATATCCTACACTAATTGAAACAGAGTCCCTATAGATAGGCTTTTGGGACAGTAATATTTTTTAGTTTTTTATGTTGGTTCTAGTATGCATCCAGGGTTGGGAACTAGCTAGCAGTATGTAAGTTACTTATCTGTCATTGCTGACATGAAATATCCAACATCCAAAGTGAAAGGGGAAATGGTTTATTTGGCTCACAGTTTGTAGAGGTTTCAGTCCATAATCAGCTGGCTCCAAGGCAGAGTAGCACATGGCAGAGAGGCATTGCAGAGGAGAAAGAGTTCATGATGCCCACAAGGTAGCAAAAGCAGCAGGGACCTTAACAGCTTCTTCCTGCCCCTTTTATGTTTTTTTAATGCTGCATTTCTTGGTTTTATTCGAAACAGTGCATATTTTTAGCATTTTATGGTAGAATTTTTACACTTGTCATTTACACAAATTACAAGGTTCTGCTTCAAGTCTTTAAAAAAATTCTAAAAATTCAGCCCACATGCAGCACAAAAATATGCAAAGCTATTTTACATTATACACACTTTTTATCAAAGGAGATACAAAATTCTGGCTTGTAGCTTTAGACCAATACAAGAAGCTTCAACCTAGACATAAAGGGCTAACATTAATTCTCAAATATGTGTGCACTTTTGTGTTGTATTTCTCTGAGATGTGAACATCAACTTACTAAGAAATTTTGTTTTCCTTTTCAAAGAAAAAATGACAAATTTCTTGTAAACAAGCCCTTCTCTATTAGCTTAATCTTTGTACCACTTTACTCTCCCTCCCATGGTGCTGGACATTTAGTGTCATCCTACAAAATCAAGGGTGCACCACAGACAGACTTATGAGCAACAGATCCGTTACCCAGCTCCTCTCCTGCCAACATCTTCACAGCCCTACACCAATGTCAAGCTGACACTAATGTTGCTTCTACACTGAGTTCAACATGAGGTGACACTTTGGAGCCTTGTTTGTCTTGCTCCTTTTGACAAACTGTACAGCACCACAGCATCAGTGTGTATTGTGCTGCTGACAAACTGCAGGTGGCAGCAGTTGTTGTCTGGCCTGGGCTGCAGATCCACAGGACAGCAGTCACATTTGAGGCCTGCTCCATTCCAGGCACCATTCCAGGCACCACAAAAAATTGAAAGAGAATTGCCTGATGCCAAGAAAACTTCAACATCTAACACGCCCACTAATTGCTCCAGGGCTGCCCCTTTTATCTTATTTAGAATACTTAGGGCAGGTAGTACTCACACCCTTGAACTCTGTGCCCTTGGGCCTAACCCCACCATGAATCAATCACACACTCTAGATTCAGGCTCCTCAGAACAAGTCCCATCTACAACTTAATGAGGCTTTGGGGGGACATCTAGACACAAGACATAACATTCCAAACTGGCTTCCCAAAGAATCATGCAAATCTTTTTATGTAAAAGGCATTTAGTCCACCTCCAGGAGTTGCTAAAGTTCTAACAGGTTTCTGTATTGCTGAAAGGTCCAAATCCAAAGTCTCCTCTGAAATTTAAGGTAAATTCTTAGCTGCAAACCCCTGTACAAATGAAAAGAAAGTTAAACACTTCTACTATTCAATGGCACAAGACAGACATTTTCATTCTAAAAGTTACAAACATGTGGATACAAAAGAATGGGGACAAAGCAAGTCCAAAATCTATTAGGGCAAACATTAAACCCAAAGTTCCACTTCCAGCATCCCTGGCAATCTATGGCAAGTGATAATCTCCAAAGGGTTTGGGTGGGTCTGCCCCTATGCTTTTCACTTCCAATGGTTGTAGCATCCAAGGCTTCTCTTTTGGGCCAGCTCTGCTCTCTCCTTGCAGTTTTCCTCAGATGATCCACACTCCTGGCTTTTCCACTCTTCTGGGGTAGCCACTGTACCTTTGGCTTCACATTCACAGCTTTGCACACTGCCCTCTCTGGGGCACACTGCCTAGCCTACCAGGCCTTCTTCTGAAATCTGGATGGAAGCCTTCCTGACCCCACAACTCTTCCATTCTGCATGAACCTAAAACCAGCATCATGTAGATGATGCCAAGGTCTGCTGTGAGATGAAGGAGTACCTGGTCTTCCCTCTCTCTTGGCTTGTAGGGGTTTAGTGTGATCACTGACCACTCTGAATCCAGTTCCAATTCTGGAATATGGTGTGGCTGTCATTATTCTGGAACATGGTGCTCTGGGCCTTTCTTCTCAATGTAAAATTTTTTATGTTTTCAATTCCGAGTCTGCAAAGGGTAGAGCCCTGCTGCTTTTTGTGATGCCTGCAGGCCATCTTTCCTATTCCCCTGTCTTTCCTCAATCAAGTTCTCCTCTGCTCTATCTTTTCAGTACACAGTCTTATTAGAGCTTCCCTTCTGGACAAATTTACATCATTTAAAATCATTCTGCTGGGCTATTTGGTCTTGATTCTTAACATAGGTCTGACTAAAAGCCCCCAACAGTAGCCATGCAACTGCCTCAACATTAGACTGCCTTGAAATTTCTTCTGAAAGATTAGTCTACCACCCTTAATCTCACTCTCAGGCAATGTCTCTGGACATGAGAAAAATTCAGACAAACTTTCTGCCAAGATATAACCTCATTTGGAGTCAAGCAGCCAATGCAATCCTTCTCAGCAGAAATCTCCCAAGCCTAGGTTTTACCAGCTTTCTGTTCTTCTGAGCTTGGACCAGAATCTCCCATGCAGTGCAGTCTGAGGCATTACAGCTCTACATTTTCAGCCAGGATCTCTGAATCTTTAATAACTTTTCCCCTTCCCATAAGCCAGATGGAAAGACTCTTGAGTCACATGACCAGGTAATGTCATAGCAATGACCCCACTCCTGGTACCAAATTTCTATGTTAGTTACTTTTCTCTCCTTTCTGAGGCAAAATATCCAACACCCAAAGTAAAAGGGGAAAGGATTTATTTAGCTCACAGTTTCTAGAGGTTTCAGTCCATAAATGGGTAGGTCCAAGGCAGAGTGGCATATGGCAGAGGGGCATTGAAGAGAAGAAAGAGTTCATGATGGTGACAAAGTAGCAAAAGCCACAGGGACCTTAACAGCTTCTTCCTGCCCCTTTTATTTTATTCAGAATACATAGGGAAAGTAGCACTTACAACCTTAATCCTTGTGCACTTGGGGCTAGCCCCACCATGAATCAATCACACACTCTAGATTCAGGCACCTCAAAACAAGTCCCATCTACAACTGCATATGGCTTTGGGGGCATATATATATACAAGCCACAACAGAAAGCAAACTTATGATACAGAGATAATGTGTAAGATAAAGTTAAAAAAATCAACATTCCAGGGATCAGTGAGAAAAACAAAATTTCTAAGAATAAAATGAATGTGCTTTGAGAGACAAAGTGTTTTGTCACTAAAAGTCTTGAAATAGGCTGGGTGGCTGCTTTATAAAGGATTTCTTCCTTTATAAAGGAATCTATGCATAAAATAGATTGAGTCTTCAAAATTTCCTCCTCTACCTATTTGCAAACTCAGCTTGAGACAAACCACTCTCATGAGACCCTAGTTAGCACAGCAAATTAATGTTTCTTCTTGCTATGATTTGAATGTCCTGATCAAAACTAATGTTTCAGTTTAATCTCCACTACAAAGTATCAAAAGATATAACCCTGTGTGACTTTCAAGACATGATGGTGTCACAAGGGTCTACTCTTATGAATGAGTTTATCCATCCAGGAATTAAGAAAATAATGTGTGGTCTAGAGAATGAGTCTGTTGTAAGATGTAGCTTGGGTTTGTTTCTTGTATGTGTTTCTCTTGGCATGTGATGCCATGAATAATTTTAGAACACTACAGAGATGTCTCACCAGATGTGGTCTCTGGAACTTGCATCTCCAGAACTGAATAAATTTTCTTTTTTGTAAATTACTCAATGTGTGTTATTCAGTTATAGTAACAGAAAATCAATTGATACAAATACTCACTTGAAAAATATTTGTCCAACTGTTCTGGCTTTTGTTTTTATGAAATATGATGATTGATTTAGCCACTTCTTCCACCCTGGAATTTCTGTGAACATCAAGCTCTTGCCTGTTCTTCTAATATCAAGCTTCTAATTAACATCTCTGCCCAGGTTTCAGGACACTGTGTATGTTTCAGTTAATGTAGTCATTCGAATGAAGCCCCAATGCTCTAACTATGATCCAGGGCCTGAGTATAACAGGCATGTCACTGGCTGCATGATCTAGAAGGGTGTATTCTTGTCATAATATCCTGTTTTTGTTCTCTACTTCCTGGCTGCAATGAGATATGAAGCATTCCTCTCCCATGGTCTTTACCATGCTATTTCTGCATTAGAGACAGCTAACCATGAACTGAACTCCCTCAAACTGGGAGCCAAAATAAACTTCTCTTTTAGTTGCATGTGTTGGGTATCTTTTCTCTGTGATGTGAAAGCTGACTAATACAGGGTCATATTCTTCAATAAATGAGAGAGAATGATGAGAACACACATATACAATGAAACATAATTTGGTAATTTGTTCAGATATAAAAGAAAAGTATAAGTAGTTAAATTTGCATGAGAAGGAAAAATGACACAGAAGATGCAGAGTGGGAGTGAGTATAGGGAGAATGTGAGCAAGAATGAGGTCTAGAACTATAATTAGAAGGTAAAGAAAGAGGCATAAGAAATATGAGAAGGTAAATATAGAGATAGTGATTTGCTGACAAAGATAATTCCATTAGTATGCTTTAGAGTTTTAATTAGAGAATAATCCCATATATGTGAAGTTTGGATTTTAAATTTGAAGAATTATACACCAGTGTCTTATATACATAGAAATATAAAATTGATAACTTACCAATGTCTCTTTCTGGTAAAGAATGCCAAACAAAGTTAAACATTGTCCTTTTAAAATTGAGAAATATATTTCAATCCTAAAAGTGACTTCCTAAAATTTTCATCATACTTTGAATATTTCACTCCACTCACAGATATATTATTTTTGACATATTTCACCATATATAGTTATATATATATACACACAACTTGAATTTATGAAGTAGTCACTTTTTGTTGTCTTCCTTGCTAATAAGTAATGAGACAGTGTGCTATAAATCTAGTGCTTCTTGTTAGTCATCTTGGCACTATTATAATTAAATATGTCTTGTGTCACAATTGAATTGGAAGAAAATTGCAAAAAGTCACTATTGAATTAGAAGCAACACTATTTTCTATCCCTTCATTATGTAAATCTACCTTTGAGAATATGTCAGATCAGCAGGAACTCTGAGGCCACCTGCAATTACTTGCCATAAAGTTTTTCTCTCCCTCTGGCAGGTGCCTCTTTCTCTGCAGGGTTATAATTTCCTCAAGAGGAAATTTATTATTAAGTAAAAGAATCTGTCCATGTTTTCTCACCCATATTTTTCTAGAAGAAATTAAAAATAAAAACTTCCTTTTAATACTCAACTTTTTTCTTTTTATTGATAGATTTTACAAGTGCTACTTGAGTACTTAATATTTGAAAGGTATGCTATAAGTGGTATCAGATAGTACCATTGCTACAGAATAGGTAGTATCTCCTTTGAGCTTCAAAATAATTTTGTGAGTATCATTGTTGTCTGTCTATGTTTCATGTTTCAGGAAATTGAGATGACAGATGATAATCTATGTATATTTCTCCTACATCATCTATATAATTTTGTTACAGTATTAGTATCACAGCTCAGCATACATATGTGTAATTAATTCTGAAGAATTTAAACAATGTATATAGAAACTTTATAAGATTTCATGTGATCTTATTAAGTATTTCAACTGTCTTAGTTACTTTTCTTTTTGCTGAGACAAAATAGCCAACACTCAAATTTAAAGGAGGAAAGGTTTATTGTAGCTCACAGATTGTAGATATTTTAATCCATAGTCAGCTGGCTCCAAGGCAGGGTGTCACAGAAGAGGTGCACTGTAGAGGAGAAACAGTCCACAGCAAAGAAAGGGAGGCAGGAGGCAACAAGCAGCAAGTGATAGCAGTACCACTCTTTCTGTCCCTTATATTCCATCGAGGCTACCTGCCCTTAGGGAGAGTAGCATTCACACTCAGGGCGGAACATCCTTAATCCTACCATCATATCCTCCCAGCACTACAAACTTAATCCTAGCATCACTTTAGATTCATTCAACTCAGAAAAACCCCACCTATGACCACATGAGGCTTCAGGAGACATCTATATACAAGTCATAACAGCAACTGTGTTTTTAAAAATAGTATTACATTGAAGAAATTACCCTAGCCAAGATTTTCTTTTCTCAAAACATATTTCTGTGAGAGATTATCCATTCAAAGATGGCACAAGTTTGTCAATTTTTTAATTTTAATGTTTTGCTTTATTTGAGGTATAATTGAGTAAAAGAATTTGACACATTTAATGCAAATTTCTTAATGAGTTTTAACATACGCATGCAACTGTGATTCAGTCTGCACAGACTAGGTACTGGGCATATCTATCACTTTCAAAAATTTTGTGTGTTTGTGTGTGTGCTTGTAAGTTACCATCTCTTAATATGTGACCTACCTTCTTAAGGTATTTTAAGGTAAACAATACCATATTGTTAACTATTGGTTCTATGTTGTAGAACAAATCCTTATAACTTATTCATCTTGCATAACTGAAATTTTATATCTAGTGAATTACAATTATCCATTTCCCTCATTATCTTGCCTTTGCCAGCCATCATATTACTCTCTGCTTCCATAATTTTGATTATTTTAGATATCTAATATATAGAAATGGCATTGTGCATTTCTTGTCCTTATGTGACTAATTTATTTCACTCAACATAGGTTTGTTCCTCTAGGTTCCTCTAGGTTCCTCTCGGTTCCCCTAGGTTCCTCTAGGTTTGTCCATGTTACATATAATACAATTTCTTTTTTTTAAAAAAAATGACTAATATCCCATTTCACATATGCACAATAATTTCGTCCACTCATTGGTTGATGAACATTTAAATTATTTGATACTTTAGTCATTGAGAATAATTTTGCAATGAACATTAGGTGATAACAGCTCTTTGAAATCTTCACTTCACTTTTTAAAATAAACATCTAAAATTGCTGGATCATATGATAGTTCCAAATTTTTAATTTTTGAGGAACATCTCACTGTTTTATATACTGCCCACCATAGTCTACATTCCCACCAATGATGTACAAGTGTCCAAATTCCTCCACATTCTTACCAATATTTATCTTTTTATTTTAATAAGAGCTATTTTGACTAATCTCTTCTGAATTAATTTTTATGTGTAACCTAATAGTCTAATTTTATTGTTTTGCAAGTGGATGTCTGGTATTCTTAATATTATTTTTTGAAAAGACTATCCTTTCCTCTTTATGTGTTCATGGCACTATTGTTGAAGATAATTTGACAAGATATGGATTAAGTTAACTAGAAAAATAATCCTATTCATTGTGGTTTTAAAAACTAATGATGCCTTTGAATGAGCCTATGCATGAAGATGAAAGTACAATGAAAGTTTTAAAATATTGATGAATAAAACTGAAGACATCAATAAGTGGAAAGACATCCCATCTTCATGGATTAAAATAATAATTGTTAAAAGGTCTGTTTTATCCAAGTTGATCTACAAATTAATGTTTCTTTTTAGAGAAGTAAAAAATATATTAAAAGTCCTGTGGATTGACAAAAATCCCAAACAAACCAAAGTGATATTGAAAAAGAACAAAGCTAGAGGCTTCACACATCCCATTTTCAACATACATTAAGGAATTTATTTTTGTTTTGTTTTGAGACAGGGTCTCTCTATGTAGTTCACTCTGGCTTTGAACTCACTATATAGCCCAGGCTGGCCCCAAACACAAACTCACAGTGAACTTTCTGCCCCTGCCTCCCAAGTGCTGGGATTACGGCAATGTGCTATTACATGTGGCTACATTAAGCAATTTAAATGTAAGGTATTGGCATAAAGATAGAAACATACACTAAAGCAAAAGAATAACAGTCTGTGAATAAATGCACAGTATATTTTCTTGACAGATTAGAAAATAAAAGCAGGCTAAAATAATAATTCTGGATAATATTGCAATGCAGGAATAATTGTTCATTTTAACTTGTTTTACTCTTCTATAAGCAAGGTCAATTTATTATTTAATAGAAATATCTCTAGTTTTGTTGTAAATCATTGGCAGAATGAGAAGTTGCTACATATCCTACATTTTCTGACTGCCACTTTGAGCAAGATATGGCCAGAATGTATGCTAGATGTCTGCATTAGACAGCCTGGGAAGCAGCAGAAGTGACAGAATAAGTCCAAAGGAAAAAAGTTAAAACCTACTGGAATCTGCAAATTCAATAAATCATTTAAATGCATATACAAGTTTTTAGATATAATATAAAATGAATGTCAGGGGGTCATTTCTGGCTGGAGTGCCATTTGCAGTTAGGAGTTTCCATTTGTTATGGCAGGTAAGCTCAATGAGAGAGCTGCCTTGTGAAAGCATGTATTGTATTGCTTCTCAACTCTGTTCTATGAGGTCATGTTTTTAGCTTGAAACTGGTCTCAGTGTTACAGTGTGGAAATTAGCAATCATTACAAACCAGTCCCTGTCCTCATGTTTTCCATTCTTCTAAAAGAGCAGTGTCTTAAACATTTACTGGTACACCGTTCTTCTATTTAAGTTGAAGGACTCCATCCTGGATAAAGCAAGTCACAGTCAACATATCAAAGACTAGGGCTAACTGGGTAATAGGATAAAGTATAAGAGGAGAGGATGGCAATGGCCAACTTATAAAGGCCCTAGTCAGAAAGATACTTTTTTTCATGGACAGTAATACTATTTTATTTTATTATTTAAAAAATATTTTAATGTATTACAAGTAGATATTAATAAAGAAAATATAAAAACCATTCTATGAAAAATAATTTTTATAACAAATATTGTTAGATAATTATCATGGTAAATACACAGTGTATCATGACCTTAAAAGAATATATTTTCCTTTACTATCTCTCATCTCATTTCCTAATAATACTATACCTTTTTTCTTGGCATAAAACATTTTAAGTATTGAGGAGGTATCTCACATTCTGTATAATTTTGAACAATTTCTTCCTATTTCACAATTTTTATTATTCTTTTTGGTCTTTATTTTCACTTTCAGTTTCTCACATGAGACAGGTAATGTAATATTTACACATGTGTATTTGATTTATTTCACTTAAGAGTATGTTCTCAAGGTTCATCCATTTACCTAGAAATGTCTCAAGTTTTTCCTTTCTAGATGATTAGTGCTCCATTACATAAAAACCACATGTTTTTATCTATTCATCAGTTAATGGGAATTTGGGTTGTTTACAAGATTTAGCTATTATAAACTGTGCTGCTGTAAACATGGGTGTGCATATATTCCTGAGGTATGATGCTTTCAATTCTTTTGGGAAGATAACCAGAAAAGAGAATAGGTTGGTTAAATAGGAATTTTAATCCCAGGTTTTTGAAGAATCTCCTCACTGATTGCCACAGCAGTTGCACCAGTCTACACTGTCACCAACAGTGGAAAAGGGTTCCTTTTCCCCAGAGCACCACCAGCATTTGTTGTTGGTTGATTTTTGATAATAGCTATTATCTCTGGAGTAAGATGGAATCTCAGTGTTGTTTTAATTTGCATCTCTTGAATGACCAGTGACATTAGCCAGAGCAGACAAGAGAAAGAAATAAAAGGAATAAAGATAGGAAAAGAAGAAGTTATATTATCATTATTTGCAGATGACATGATACCTTATACAGAAGACCCCAAAAATTCCACCAAAAAACTTCTAGATTTCATAACCAAATCATTAGGATAGATGCAGAGTCTACACACAAAAATCAATAGCATTCCTGTACATAAATAACAAACACACACAGAGAAATTAGTGAAACAGTGCCTTTAACAACAGCATCAAAAAATGAAATACTTAGGAATCAATCTCACAGAGGAAGTAAAAGACCTTTACATTGAAAATTACAGTACTCTGAAAAAGAAGATCAAAGAAGATATCAGAAAATGGAAATTATCTCTTGCTTATGGGTAGGAAGTGAATAACATAACATAGTGAATGAAGATGGCTATACTCCCAAAATTGTTATACAGATTTAATGCAATCCCAATAAAAATGCCCTTAGAATACCTCAGAAAACTAGAGAAATTATTTCTAAAATTCATATGGAGTCAGAAGAGACCTAGAATAGCAAAAACAATTATGTGGAACAAATAATAGTTTTCTTAAAAACTTATGTGTTGTATATTATATGTGTCATCACACTTAGGGATGTTCAGTCGCCAAACAGTTAAAACAATGTCACACTAAAATTAGAGGCTAGACAATAGGAATTCCTAAGGCACATTTATAGGCCAATATGTATGTTCTCTTTATATGGCATCCTGCTACAGGGTAACAAATAAGAGTTTTCTTTATGTCATTTAATGTGATCAGATGGAGGTGTTTGACTAAGGACTATACCATACTAAGATGGACATGTAAGTGTTACAAGGAAAATGTCAACGCAATTGCCATGCTAAAATACTGCGTGTAGCTCTTAATCTTAAGTTTCTCTATAATATATAACTGTTGTCTGTTAACATTCTACAGAGATTCAACTACTAAAACAACCATGGTTGGTCAAATAACATCCCTCTAACTGTGCTTTATACTTCAAAATGCTTGATGTCTTAACTATTATAATAGTTAAGCTCACTGCTCCTTCTAAAATACTTATGTCACTGACCTTCTCTTCTGGGTGTTCAACAACTAAAGTTTGGAGACCACAAATAGAAAGGTTACTGGCATATGAGGACAGCCAGTATTTTAGCTCTGGCCCCTCAAGGTCAACAAAGATCCAGGACACAAAGGAACCTTTCCTACAGGGTCCTACATATGTGGTAAGTCAATCAACCTCCTGAGCAGGGAGACTGCTGGGCACCAGAGGACAAATGTACTGTGTGACAAAGGAGGGTCACCAAGAGGGAAAAATCTCCCATGCTTTTACTGAAAGTAACATGATCAATCAAGGCCATGACCCATCCTGATGGCTGACACTGACAGAGGAGCTGAGAAGCTCTTATGCACGGTTCCAAAGTAATGCCCAAGAAGACTTAACTAGCAAGAGATTCATACTGATTAACACCTTTCACTTTAACTTGGTCTTAAACACCCAGCAGAAAAGAATAAGCAAAAGAGGTATAAAATTCCATAGTAATAAAGCTAGATATAAAAAGGGGCTCCAGTCACTGACTCCTTCTGGCAGTTTCTAGCTATACCAGTAGCTGATCATGGTTATGGACCATTAGGAAAAACTATGGTAGAATCTATAAGAGCCAGCAGGTTATAATCACTATGTTAGTTTCTGTGACTTTCTCCCCAAACTGCCCTTCCATTCTTGTGTGCTCATGCTTAGATTATACATGCTCTAATTTCTTAAAAGTTTTGTTTATTCTTGCCTAGAGGCTGCCAAACTCCAAGCAGTCATATAAATGGACCCAATGACAAATGTGCTAGACTTCTTTTATTGGACCCACCAGATTGACCTTGTAAACAGCTTCTACAATTCAATTTCTATGTTGGATTCTGAAGTCCCCTGGACTTTCTCCTTATCCTCTTTGTGGGAGGCTGTTACTAGTTCCTCTTGGTGGAAACCCTTTATGGCTATATTCATAGCAATCCTGCTGACCTTATAATTTGCCCCATGTATTCTTAACTGTTTTTTGGCTTTGTCTCCTCCTGACTCAGAGCTGGACAGCTAACAAGATGACAATACCTGGCACCTACTGAAGGCCTTTAGATAGACCCTCTGCAGAGTAACTGACTGCTGATCACAACTATGACTCTGTCCAGCTGGAAGTAACCAGAACAGTCTTTGTCCTTTGTCCCAACAGCAGGTAGGGGTACTTCTTCAGAGGGGGGATATTGCAGATAGGTAAGTTAATTAGATATCTTGTAGGCAGTTAGACAGGACCAGCCCATGAGGAGCCAAGATGGAGGACAGTCAAGAAGACAACATGGAGGACAGTAAAGACACATTCACTGAAGGCCAAAATTGTAAAAGGAGAGAAACTACCACACCCATGTAGGATGAATAGCAGTGATTGATATTCTAAATAGGTATCAATTATCTGGGTAGGGGGGCCAAGGTGTTTACCCAGCCTTTCCAGGAAATATCCCTGACTCCCACCCTTACTGAAAATCCTTGGAAGCTTGCTATGTGACTTGCTCTCCTATTTGACCCTCATTTAATCAGTATTACCTGGGTGACTGTATTTGTAATCTTATTGGTTGGTCATGGTTTTGTCCCACCTCCTGACAACCTTGTAAATTTCCATAGGGTCTTATAATTTTGTCCCACTTTGTACCTGCCTCACCACATGGCTTTGCTGTACAAAACATCTTTGAAAAGTGGGGTGGGTGGGCAACCCACTTTCTGGTCCTGCTTCTGTCTCTCTTAGGCAGAAGCTTTCTTTCTCCCAATAAATTTTTCCTACTCTTAAAAAAAAAATGCCCAATTTAATTGGATCAGCATAGTTCTGGGTGTGGCTGAAGAGATTTACTGAAGACAAAAGACCCACCTTTGGTGCAAGTGACATCAATCAATAGGCTTGTCACCTGAATGGGATAAAAGGCAAATGAAGAAGGAAGCCTTGGTTCTGTTTCTTTGGAGGATTTCCAATCTTCACTTTCACTTTGGACATCTTCTGAGTTCCAGCACACTTTTCAGCCTCCAGAACAGACCTTTCAGCCTTCTATCACAGACCCTTTGGCCTCCTGGTACCAACTCCTACGAGACACTATAGAGAGCTCCAGGCCTTTGACTGGATTCCATTTTTAGTAGGCAGACAGTCCTTTTTCATTCTTCCACACCTGACTGTGTGTGTGGCCAATGTAAGCCTAGCTTGTAAATCATTATATATGTATATGTTTTGCATTAAATCTGTTTTACTAGTAGGCACTGACTGATACAGGAGACCATAATTCTTAAAATGTGGATCATTCTGTTTCTTAGTGGAGTTTATTCACCAGATAATAAGGATTTTTTGTGAGGGATAACAGAGTGGGACACTAGTATAGGCCAGAGATAATTAAAGAGAATAATTCTGTAAATCAATGAAAAGCTGCTGAGAACCAGAATATGATCTTGTAGAAACAAAGAAAAACATATGATAGATTCAGTAGATATAAAGGCTATACAGAGATAAATTGGCTTGAAGGTGGTGAATGAGAGATTACTCTTGAAGTGACCTTGGGTACATGTATGAAATACTCTACTCAATTAAACTTTCAGGAATTATCAATAGTATTTATGCATTTTAAAATTTGTATGTGTAATTACAATCATTCTATGTTCAATCTTCTTGTATCTCTTTTGAAAGAACTTATATGGTAAATGACTTTTTTTCTTCACTCTATAAATCCTTTCAATTAAGTGAAGGTTATTTTACATTATCTTGGCCATCTGTCTAATTCCTTCTTACCTCTTCCCTTATCTTCTAAGAAACCCAGATTCTTTTTTCAAGATCATTTTGTGCTAACATTACTCTACATTTTCATTTATTTGTTTGTTTGTTTTTTGCAGTACTGGGGATTGAACTCAGGACCTTGTGCTTTTGAGGCAGCCATGGCACCACTGAGCTAAATCCCCAGCCTTACTTTCCATTTTCATCTTTCACAAAATCAAAACTGGAAAGGATAGAGATATTGTCTACTAAGTATACTATGTTAGAAAATACATCTGTATGCATTATCATATTTAATACTTAGAATAAAAGTAGTTATTGAGCTTCTCCTGTATGAGTGAGTTGATACTATTATTACTTGTTGAGCAGAATTTAGAGAGATTTCAAATGTGAGCAATAGTAATATGCCAGAGTTGCATAGAAGTTGAAGAGCAAAATGACAGTCAAACCTAAGAGCATGGACTCTAAGCCTGTGGTTTTAGCCACTGTGTATGTTTGTTTCTACTTTAACCTGTACACATGGGCTAGAGAAGGCATTTTTCTGGTGTAATAGATACACGTGTCCAGAATTTAAATTCTTGTTGAATAGACTATTTAATTACATGTAAGTTTGAATTTTTTTCTTACGTCCATAAGCAGTATGAGACACATTACTTTAAATATTTATACAAGACGGCAGACAGGCAGGTCTGCGGATGCCCTACCAAGGTTGCGAGTCATGCAGAACATGCCGAATCAGCCTGTGCCCCAGCAGCAATCCACTGGACACCCCCCCACCAGCTCCTCTGTACAGCCACCTAGTTCCACACTACAAAGACGCAGAGGACACCAGACCACCAGACCACTGTACTGGGTCCACTGCTCCTGGCCCAGAGGTAGGGGCTTCTGAGCCACCATCCTACTGTTCCTGGTCCAGAGGAAGGGGCTTCCCAGCCACTATCCCTCCCACTGCTCCCAGCCCAGAGGAAGGGGCTTCTGGGCCACCATCCCTACCA
>NW_004624744.1:2914510-2936452 GCF_000247695.1 Heterocephalus glaber
ATTACAGAAGTCGAGTGACAGTAAACATACAAAACCTTCAGTTAGACTTGAAAGTCTCATTTTTTCAATTTTTTCACACATATTTTATGCACTTTTCATGTAGTTCAGTGGTATTTTGTCAGATACCTATTAATCCTCAAAAGTAAATGAAATAGTAGTTACTCAGAGGTAAAAAGATTCTATTCATCCTCATCCAGAAATAATTCAACTGCAGACACTATAAATTTAGTAGAGAATTCTAGCTTTCCTATCAAAATTATTTATATTACTTTCTGTACTGCAGATTACGTTGTAGTGTGCTTGCTATAGGCTTGGAGTTGAACAAGTCATGACACTTTCACTCTGGCTTCTGAATTTCCTTCCTTTCCCCAACAGAGATGTGGGGGATTCTTTGGGTTTGTATAGTTTTCCATGGTGCACCTGTTTGGTTTATGGAGAAATTTGTTTTCAAACTCCTAATCTTTATGTTTTAAGGCATGTCAGGACTTTTAAATGACATGTGCTTCCTTTGCATTCTTTCTTTTTTATGACAAGCTCAGGGGAGAAACTCAGCAAGTATAAAACAGAGCAGTTTTGTTGACTCATTTAATCAAATGAGAATTTCCATAATAGGTTTGGAATGAGATGATCTGGGCTTGAATCTTGGCTTTGTTATTTAATATATGTGGTGCTACACTAATCACTTATACATATGTTATGTTCTGAATATTTGAGTACTCCTCAAACATATGTTGAAAAAAATTACCACTGTGATGATGTTAAATGATCAGATTACTGGGAGGTGATTATGTCAGAGGACAGAGCCGTCATGATTGGATGAGTGCTTATATTCATGCGTTTGAAGCTCTGATTAATAAAGCAATATGTTCAATTTTGCACAGATCCTGAAATCAACCAACTTAAGCTTTAAAAGATGTTTTATGAAGTTTTAGTTTTTTTCACTAACATGTAGCTTATTATCTTTCTTTTATACAGTGCAATATGGCCTTGATGTTGTTCAGATAGGGTTTCTGTGTGTTACTTAGAATATTGGTTATAGAATCTAAGACTTTTAATTTCTACCACAGATATAGAACAGAATCAACATTTATTTGATAATTGATATGTTCTGTAATAATTTTAAATAATATAATAATGACATTTTTATTTCCAATTAATATGTGAACTATTTAATATTTTCCATATAACATCTAAATATTTAGTAATGCTTATTTCATTCCATGTTATAATATTTCATCAATGCAATGTCTTCATTTTTTAATTAAGTACTTGGTAATATTCACATTTAGAAGTTATACTATAATTAGCATGTTACTCTGTGAAATTTTATAATAAATGAAGATCACTTTTTACTGTTGAAGTATTCCAACATTAATGATAGTGATAATGCATTTAGCAATAACTCACTAGAAGAGATTAAATACAGATAAGGTATATACGTACACCTACAATTACATTTAACTTGCATTTCATTTTGCTTTTATGAAAATGGCAAAAGAGCAGTTCTATATACAGGAGCCTTACAGATGGTATTCTTGTATTATTTCTAGGAAGGTAGAAAAATATATTATGTTCTTCCCATGTTATGAGTAAAAGGTCCTTTTATAGAATTTTCAGAATATTTGATTGATAAATCCCAATCCATATTACAGCAAGGTGTGTAAGTGTGAGGGAACTTGGGATAGTTAAAGCAACACTTCACTGATATGAGAATCTCACATGAAAAATGACTCTAGAACATTACCATGGAAGTCCAAAACCATTTACATAAAAAATAGTTTCTTACTGTGAAGCAATTTCTTGAAATGAAAAAAAAAATGTACACACATTCTTTGGAGCCCCTGTCAGTTAGCTTTTCAGTACTGTAACAAATCCCTGAGATACTGAATTTAATATGATAAAAAGGTTTTTTTTTCCTCACAGTTTTTGAGGTTCTCATACATGATGAGTTGGCCCATTGCTTTTAGGTCTCTTCTGGAGGGGTAGCACATCATGGTGTAGAACATGTGATATACCAAAGCCTTATGATAGGAACACAAAAGAGCAAAAGAAGAACAGAACAGGTTCCAAACCCCCTCAAGGGTATGTTTCTGGTACCTAAAACCTCTCACAAGGTCCCACCTCTTAGAAGAGTCCACCGTTTCTGAAGAGCACAAGCTGGGGACTAAATCTGTAACAGGCCCTTGGGGAAAATTTAAGATTCAAACTCTATCAGAACCTGAGAAACCTAGTTCTGACTTACTACTAGTTAGACTTTAAGGAAGTGACTTAACCTTTCTAACATTTCATCATCCAAAGTGGTTTTACTGTGAGTTGTGTAGTGAGAAGAAAGCTGTATAAAGTTTAGGGATTGGCTCATAGGCATAAATTAATTAGTGAACGACAGATATTTGTGCAGTCTAAACACTTTGGCCTACCACATATGCTGAACCAGTAGGAGAAAACAGCACAATTAGACATTATGTAATTGTCTTTGACTTAGTTCTTGCTGTAGAATATGGTCTAGACTTTTCTAGAGCAGCCTACTGAACAAAAATAGAGAAAGATTTACTTACCAGTGACATTGCAATGACCCTCTTGGTAGTATTAATGTCAAAGAAGCAAAAACCTATTAGTTCTTTACTCTTTGACTGTTGACTTGGGAGAGTGCTTATTCTGCAAGGTGGCAATGAAGATTAGACCTAGTTCCAGAACCTACTTCTGAGAGGAAGGTGGCATTAGGGATTTGGTACAAACGCTTTTATCAACTAGATTTGTTATCACTTTGACATTATTTACTAGATATATTGTTTTGATTTCTTTGATTTATATTTTCAATTAGAGTTTCTCTTCCTGCACTCTTTCATCTTTTAATTTAAAAATATTTTGTTATAGATTTCAAACATATACAAAAATAGGAAAGTATAGCAAATACCATGAAACATTCACTCAGCTCTCACAATCATTACTATTTTCTTTCCTCTCTTTTCTCTCACTTGCTATTATTTTAAAGCAAAGCTAAGAAAGTGCATCATTTTATATATCACATTTCAACTTGAATCTTTAAAATAAACCTTTTAAAAACACAAGCATGATACAACTGAAATATTCAGAAAAAATGGGTTTTCTTAATATTATAAAGTGTGCAGTGTTTATTTCCTAACTTCTCCTAGAGAATTCCATTGCTATGTCCACCCCTACACTGAAGTATGAGAAAAAAAAGTTCTATGTATGTAGTATAGACTATTTTTGTGTTACTAGGAATTAAACTGAAGGCCTTTTCTTTGAACTACATCTCTAGAGTGCTTAATTTTTTTTTCTAGACAATCTAAATTACTGAGTTTCCCAGGCTGGGCTTGAACTTGTAATCTTCCTGTCTAACCCTCCTAAAATTCTGGGATTAGAGGCATGCTCTACCATGCATGGCTTAATACACACATTTTGATGAGTTTGGGGAACATACATATCTGTATGTTCATTATCATCATCAAGGACAGAAATGTATCCATCACCTCAGAAAGTATCTCTCTGACTTCATTATTATTGTTGTTTTTGCTGTTGTTGGTAAGAACAGTTAACTTGAGATCTACTCTCACCCAATTTTAAGGGTAAAATATAGTATTATTAGCTATAAGGACTATGCTGCATAGATCTTCAGAACTTACTCATCTTATATACTTAATACTTTGTGCTCATTGTCTCCTCATTACCCTTTTTCCCGAGCCTGCAGTGAACACCATTCTACTCTCTGCTTCTATGCGTTTAACTATTTTAGATTCCTTATTTAAGTGAGATCAGTAGTGTTTGCTGGCTTAATGCACTTAATATAATGTGTTTTCTTTTAATTTTATGCTTACAATGTAACACATTTTATTCATTGTTTTTTACTGATATAAATATTTAAAGTTATGAATATTCTGTCATCTTTACTTTTATTATATCAATTTGATACAGTTAAGTAATTGTCTTATAATCATCTTTTGAAAAAATTAGCACTTATAGATTATATTTCTGCCATCAGCCATGGGATGTTAAAGAGTATGCCAAAACATATATATTTCTTTTCTTGCACATGTAAGGGCCTCTGGAACTTCACCATTTTCTAATTTGTCATTAACTTCAGATTTCTGATACTAAAGAAAATTTTTAGAAATTAATTTTATATTTAAAAATATATTAAATGGTTTTTGTGGCTTATTTTATATTGTTTTTCACAATTACTTGAAATGTATATACACACATATACTTACATAAAAAGATTTATATATCTAATACCCTTCATATTTATAAAATGCATTCATATACATCTGTGTAAATATATATATATAGCTATTTTTATATCTTCATTCTCAAACTTGCATACCATGTTACTCAAAGCTTCTGTATTTCTTGCTTGTCTTTTTGTTTTCTTTTACATTTTTTTTTCACTAGATCTTCTCATATTGAAAATAGAAAAAGTAAAATTCTTCACTCTTGTGGCTTCTATCTTAATTTGGCTGCATTTCTTGTAGTTTTTTTCTTCCATTTTTAACAGAAGTTGCTCTTCTATAATATGCTTTATAGATTTTCAAGGGTTTTTGATTATTTAAGAAGGTTCACAACATTTTTCTTTATGATTTCTAATAATCCTTTCAGTCCTTAATTACTCAGATATTACTTATCTGTTTTTCTTGCAAGGAATAATGAAATGTACATATTTCCAATTTTTCTCCACCCCCTAATTCCTTTTTAGTTAATTTTAACTTGCATTATTATTTTTTACTATAACTTCCTGAAATTTATATTTCTCAAAAGTCCTAAACAGTTTGTGATGGTCATCCAAACCCTCTCATTTAATGTCATGATAACAGGGTAATGTTGAAATTATAATCCTCATGTGAAAGACAAAGTCTAAAGTAATACCCTCAAAAATTTCATCTGATTATCTAGTTAGAGCAAAGTCTAAGTGACAAAAACAGGCTCAGACTCAGTTCATGTTTTGGACTCATTGGACTCCATTCTTCTGGCTATTTCTGGTGTTGCCTTCCAAGTAAAGTTTTTGATTATAAATGGCATGGTGAAATAGCATCTTTGCCTCTCTGCTAAATAATTTGTAGAATTCATAAAATTTGTTTCTGCCAAATTCTTTTCTCTTCATTCTTAGTTTTAAATAATATTTGTTAGGGATTTTAGAGTCAGATTGCCCCATAAAATCTCTTTAAAAGCACACTTTATGTACATTATAATTTAAGGATCACCTTAAACATCAGTTATATGGGTTCCCAATGAATTTGCGTGTATTTTATTTAACTCAATACATCAGTGCAAAACTGACATTCATTTTGACTTAGAATCCAACAGTCTCAAAGTCTCTAATCAATCTTTGGCAACGGATTAATTGTAATGTGTTTGTGTTCATATTTCGTTTATAGTTTCTTAAGAAATGATGCATCAGTGATGAAAAAAATTGTCCCAGTTAACTGGGCCAAAAATACTTAACTGATGAGTTAACTCAAAAGCCTGGAAGTTAAGCTAGCTTATTCCACATCCTGATCCCTCAACCTTCAGTTGGCTTTCCATGCTTCAATTCTACTTCCTTGGATCTAGGTCTCCATTACCATTAGTTTCAATTTTGGATAGTTTTTGTTCATCACTTCAAGATATTGCTTCTCTACACTATTATTCATCCACAGGGAAAAGACAGTAGGATTCATTACTATTTGGAGAACAGACAGCACTAAATTCTGAGATGGAATAGTGCCAGAAATGCATTAGAAAAAAATCTTCTAAATTTTTATGAATTTGGGAGTCATTTCTCTCATCTGTCTTTTCCATTATAGTTAGATTTTCTACAGTGCTTGCAGGCTGAGTTTCTACTATCACACCAGCTTTTCTTCATCTGCCTGGTCCCCTTTCCATCTCCATCTTAAGGTGTACTTACAGTTAGATTCTCAACCTAGATTTTATTTTTTTGATTTATTTTTCAAATTGTGATGAAACTACAAAAGAAGATTCTTTATAAAATTATCAGTTTTCCATAGTATGTCATTGTCACAATTATGGTTTCCTTTGCATTTTCACAAAATTATTCAGTTTTTCTTGTTCTACAGAACTTTTCTATGAGCCCCGTAATGTTGTCTTTTCCTTCTGTTTATCAACCTGCATACACTTATTTCGCTTCTCTTCTTGTCTGGTGTAATATTTGGAGACAGAATCTTTTTCTTGTATTATCCAAGACAGTCAACACATACTATTCTTTAATGGGCAATGAAGAAATTTAAAATGCTGCCAAATAACTAGCATGCAATTTCCCTATTAGGGATATTTTCTTCTTTAAATAAGAATAGAGTTAAAAATGATTGTTTTGAAAACCATATAGCACTGTTCTTAAAGCACTCCCTTCCTTCAAAAAAATAAATAACTTATTTGGATAAAGAACTACTAAAACACTTCCATAGCTGTAGTCAGTCTCAATCATGTCTTGTTTTCTATACATTTCACACTTTATGCTCTAAAGAGAAATGAGAACACAATATTTATTTTAGAATGTTCACTTATTTTGACAAGGAATATTTCCCCAAATATCTGACACTTATTCTACAAATTTTAATGTTAGTGTTTATTTGACTTTACTATGAGGTAAATGGTAATGGAAAGTTTTTCACTATTGCCATCCTACATATTCATGTACATTCTTTTATCATATGCCCTCAAATGGGTTGGAAGGCTGAAATATTAAGGAATTCTACAAATGGCTCCAGGAGTAAACACCAGATTCACACTTGGGCACACAATTTGCAATTTTATCAGATTGTAAGACATTGTAGATTGTAGGATGAATTCCGATTTCAAAGATGGTTTTTAAAAACCCGTAAACAAAACAAAACAAAATGACAAAAAATTTAAAAACTTGCACATCTTCAAAACAATGAAATGTGATATTTCTGTGCTGATATACTTACTTACCCAGAGTAATACAGCTAGTTCTATGTAGAGAGACAGGAAGCATGTTTGCTCTCTCCAGTAAACAAAACTTCAGATTTCTTCCCTTTCACTGGCCTGACAATCTTTGGTTTTGTGATGGAGCAAGTCATGCATTGATTGTGTTCCCTCCTTAACAATTCAGGGAAGTACATTCTCCCACAAGGGCAGAAATGAGTATAGTACTCATAAACTTAAAATGGCAGTAAGACTTTCATTTTCCTCCTAAGTGTTATAGGTAACCTTGGTCATGTCTGGCCTCTTCATCTTTTTAATCAAAATTTAATGTTGCATATTCCCATAGTTATTTAACAGTTCAAATTTCATGGTAAACTATTATATTGAAATAAAAATAAACAATTTAAATATTAAAATATTAAAAAGAAAAGTAAAGGAGACTAAGTAAAAGTCATTTTGCTTATCTTATTAATATAAAGAAATTTCCTGTTCAGAATAGATTTGAAACATTGAAATAAAAGTACATCAAATGACAGGGTTTGTGCTATTTATAATGTGGATGCCCTTTTGCTCAATGTAAATGCTTTTGAATAATTGTGAGTTGTTAATGTTACATATCAGAAAATTTAAATAAGCCAGATAACCTGTTATTTATAGATAAATCTGCTTGCAAAAGTTATCCACATATTTTCAGTGTGTGGAGGTTATGTATATACATTTAAGATCATGTTTGCTTAGAGTAAGACCATTCCTATTTTTTCTTTTTAATTTTATGTTGGTTAACATCATTCACACAACATGTAGTAAGCAGTTATCCCAGTGCAAATTATTACCTAATTAGAAGTATATTTTTCATTTTGGAGCTCTAAGATTTGAGATTCATTCCACTTAGAACCAGAGAGAACAGGCAGATATGAGATCTAGAATAAGTTTAATGTTTTATCCACTAACTACTATATCAAATTCACAAATGAACAGTATTTGCTTCATATATTAAATTAGACCTTAGAAATCTGGTGTTTGTCATCAGTAGCCATATATCACCAAAAATTCTTTTTAATTTTGTACATGGAGAAGCAAAGGTTATTTAGAGAATTCTCTACAGTAGGTACAAGAAATGTATTTTTTATGTAAAAGAAAAAAAAATTTTCTTATAGTAGTTTTAGAATTTTATGTTTTATTTTAAAACCCTTAATGAATTTTATAAATAAAAAGTTTATCTGCAGTCAAAAGGATAAAAAAGGTAATTACAGAATGTGAGAAAATAATTGCAAATCATCTATCAAAGAAGGAGTTGATTTCTAAAATGTTTAAGAAACTCAGCATAAAAACAACCCAATTTGTAAAAAATGGTCTAAAGATGAGGATAGACATTCATCCAAAGATGACATACAAATGGGCATATTTGTATATTAAAATATATTATATATGAATATATTTGTATATTAGGGCATATTAAAGGGTTCAAAACATCACTAAGGATCAGAAAAATGAAAATCAAAATCTAGTATGAATCACCTCATACCTGTTTGGATGGCTATTATTAAATTCAAGGAAGGAAGAAAGAAACAAAGACAGGAAGGAAAGAAGAAAGAAAAGAAAGGAAGGAAAGAAGAAAAACAGGTGCTGACAAATATGTGGAGGAATTGAAACCCTGATACACTGTTGGTGAAAATGAAACAGTGCAGCAGCAATTAAGAAAAAAGAGTAAGATATTCTTCAGAAAATTAAAAATAGATCTGAATCTATATGCTCCAGCAATCCTATTTCTAGTTATTTATCCAAAGGATTGAAATTAGAATCTTGAGATATTAGCATTCTTATGTTCCTGGTAGCATTATTCACAATAGCCAAGATATAGAAACAATTCAAACATACATAATAGACATGAATGGATAAAAAAGTTTTATATATATATGTATATATATGAATGAAATTTGATTCTATTTTAAAAAAGAAAGAATTCTGCAACGTGACAATACTATGAAACTGGAGGACATTATGTAAGTGACATCAACCAATCATACAGGCAAAATACTCTATGATTAGTCTTATATTAGGTACTGTATTTAAAATAATCAAACTCAAGGGAAAGACAAGAATGGTGATTTCTAGGGGCTGGAAAAAGGGAGAAATAGGGATTTGCTAATAAAAGGTTATAAAACTTAAGTTATGCAACATGAATCATTCTAGTGGTCTGCTATGCAATATTGTACCTATTGATAATACTGCATTGTATTCTTAAAAATCCATCAAGAAGGTAGATCTCAGGTTAAGTATTCTTAGTAAAATGAAATAAAAAATTTAAAAAGGCAGCAAGCTAATGCAGATGAAAAATTAGCCTTCATTAACATAAAATAGCACAGTATATTACTTACAAAATATAGAGCTCTCAGAAGGGACTTCCCTCCTTAATGCAAAATTTTCTCATTTGCAAATGGAAACAATAAACTTATTTCTAATTTCACACTAGAATCATGAAAACTTCATGAGAGTAGTATCTTTGTTTGGTTTACAGATGAACTACATGCCTAGAAACTTATTTGCAGGTCTAGAATTATTTAATGAAAAATGAAACGAGCACTAGAGGATTAATAATTATAAAATATAGCAAATGCTTAACTAAACAGTAAACAATTTTATCAGTAAAAATCATGCATCTCAGGAAACTCGGTCTTCACAAATTGGAGTGGCTGTTTAACCCCGTTAGCTAAACACAGGCCGGTGTTGTGAAAAAAGAGATGATTAAGCTGTCATCTAAGAGTCTCAGTATTTAATAATCTGTGGAAGACCACAGGAAGGAGTAACTCATGTGGCCAAAAGTTGTTGAAGAAGATTTCATAGAGAGGATGATGTTGGGCTACATCCAAGGCTGAGTAGGAGCTGACTTTGCTCATTATGGGCTGCTAAGCTTTATCTCTATTGAGATAAATTTTTTAGAGATTTATTGCCTCTCACATGTCTAATAACTGTTTCAGATGGATCAATATACCTATAACAGTCATCTCTTAAGGGTTGAAAATGATTAAAGGAGGAAAAATGTAGGAATATAATTGAACTGCTACTCGTAAACTCAGCCTTGTTCAGGAAAACATATATTTAGAGAAAATTGACTCGCAGTATTGCCTCTGAGGATCCAGTTGAATGGTAGTGGAATTTAAACACTATCATTATCACTAAATAAATAAAGTCATTTTTTGACTGTAGGAGTTAAGATTAAACAACACTATTAACTCCTAATTCATTTCCAATTTTCACATATGATATAGAGAATGAGATTCAGATTTTAAATTCTGTGTAAGATGGAAATAAAGAGAAAGCATGGAAGAAGATGATGTCTATCGACAGGCTAAAACAAAAATGTGGAAAGATCATTGTAATATTCAAATGTGTTCTCCTCACACATGTGAGTCTGTACAAATCTCTTCAGCAGTACTTTAGCTCCAGTTTCCTTTTTAGATTATTTTTTATTTAAAGAGGTTTTTAATTACTGACCTATTTTGGGATTCTTTTGTTTAAAAAAGTATTTCCTAATGTCTTTTCCAGATGGTTAATATCAGACTACAGTAGGAAACTGTGGGAGCATGTGTGATCCAGAAAACTCCTAAATCACATTTGTTTAGAAATGATAGGCAGCCATGCTAGGTCTCTTAGCTCCAACAAACTTTGTAAAGGTAATGAAGGAATGAGGATTAGAATAAATGACTATAGTTCATAGGAGTTGAAGAAGATGTCCTTATAGATTTTGCTGATGTTATTCAGAAGATCAGTTGTCTTAGTCACTTTCCCATCACTGGTACAGAACTGACACCCATAACTTAAAGGAGAAGAGGTTTATATTGTCTCATGGTTTCAGTCCATGGTTGACTGGCTCCAAGGTACAAAAACAGTATGACAAGTGAAACAAGCAGAGGATAAGGTGCCCAACTCATGGCAAACAAGAAACAGGCAGAAGGAGGGAACCTGGGACAGAAGACATGGATGAGTATAGCTCCCCAAGATCCAATCACCTTCAAGGCACATGAGACTTTTGGGACACCTTTTAGACTTAAACCTTAATATCTGGTATTAGGATTTCTCCTTTATTCTGAGAGGGAGGAAGGGATGGAGAGAGCAAAGGAGAGAAGGGGAGGAAGGGAGAGAGAAAGGTTTCTGGATTTAAAAATATTTGCTGTAGGAACTGTATGAGTGTATTCAGATAGAAAGATAAAGCCAGATTAAATCTGTAAGAAACAGACATAATTGCATGGGGCTTGAAACACACATAGAATAGCAATTTGAAAGAATGTGAACTGTAGGACATAAACACTGTTGGACTACTTTGAATGCATTTGCCTAAGATATTTTTCTTTTTGATTTTGGGTTCATCTGAAGTATATCTATTTATATAGAGGAAATACAGAGTTTGTTAGTTAATTTTAGATTTTGAAATCTCGTGCATGTTTGTTTTATAATTAATGGAAAGAAGTAGTTTAAAGCCACACAAAAATCAAAAAATAGTGATTTTATCACCTTTCCTCATACAAAGCTCCAAGTCTGCCTCACATTGAACCTGATGAAAATAAAGTTAAAACCTTTCAAAACAGAAAAAAATATTTAATGTGAAAATGTTCTGAAAGGAATAGAAATATAAAGCTCATCTCCCATTTCTTTTGCATTTTTGATAGAAGCTATCTAGAATAGGGTATGCTTTGCACGTTGCCCTACCTAGTTAAAGAAGTAGCTTGGGTTCCTCTCTTTGTGGAAAAGATGATGAAAGTAAAACTTTTGTAAAAGGACTTTTTTCTAGGGAAAAAGGTAAGAATCCAGGGGACTATCTGCCTGAGAAATGGATTTGGGTGTCAGTTTAGCAATAGAATTTCAATAATTATTGGTCTGGGAAGATTCATGGAAATCATTCTGTGGCTGGTAGCAGGAAAGAAGCAAAAGAAAAATGATGAGCTCTTGTGTCTGTTTCCTCTTTTCTCCTCATGCTTAAAAAGAAAATTTCTTCAAAAAATCCTTTAGAAAGGTCATGCTGAGTGTAAACAATTCTGAACTATACAAAGTTACTAATTCTCAGCTTTCAAGATGTGGAAGTTATCAAGAAACATGTCAGCTTCTCCATAAGGTCTCATGGGTAAGGGGTGAAAATCTATATGAAGTGGGACATACTCCAGGGGAAACAAACATGTGCCATCTTCTTTGCTAAGGACTTAGATAAAGTAGGAATTCAGCGGTGGATACCTTAAAAGGGGTTATTTTGTCAATGATGATATACAGTTGATGAATTAAGAGTCCCAGGCTTTGTTTACTGTTTGAAACAATGTAATTCATGCATCTAGGTATATGAGGAACTATATATAATTTCCTGTGCAGAATGGCCAGAAATCACTGGATAAGGAATCATGGGCCCTATGAAGTGAATTATAGTTGACAATATTTAAGCACATTTGGAAAAGCAAACCAATGTCTATTTTAATAGTTCTCCAAAATTTGGGGATAAGAGATCTTTAGACACTGCAAATTGGTTGTATGTGTTGATATTTGCCATACAGGGAATCACAACAGAAATTTTTATAAGAAAATACAAATGCATATTTCACTGGCCATCAGAATGGAAATGTCAGAGTAGTAATATCATCATTTGCTACAGCCTCTTTCGAGCTCAACTGTTTCACTGTGAGATAGATTGAAAAAAGTAAATAATTAGTTAGTTTTCATAAACCCAAAAAGATCTCAGGACTCCCTAGCATTCCCTAGACTACACTTTGAGAACTACTTGTCTTATTTATACAGGCTGACCACAAAATACTGCTGAGGTTTGTAGATGGCAGGGCATTGTGTACATATATGCCAAATAATTCATGTCCATAAAGATCAACTCTGAGGCTTAGGGCTGACCCTGCCCTGGAGAGAATGAGCTTGATATGCCTTTCATCTTGTTCATATTTGATCAATGAAGTGTTTTGAAAATGAGTTTATAATTCAGTCACCAATATCTATACTTAAGGGATCACAAGATAAGATAATTAAAATTATTCATGGCAGACATTTCCAGTTGTACTTCTCTACTTGAAGCAAATAAGAAAAGAGATCAATCCAAAATAATTTGCTTTCCCTCAGGCACCTATATGTTGGCACAAGGTAAAGTAAAATTGCTAAGAGTCAGTCACTTCTTGGGACTGTATTATAGTTCTTTACAAAGACTAGTAGGAGAAAAGGAATTCAATAAAAATAAAATTGCATATTTATATAAGTGTCTGAGGTTTAAATATTAATTATTGTTATGGTTTGTGTCTAGATGTCTCTGCAAGGCCTCATGAAGTCATTGATGGCTTTTTCAGAGGTGTCTGAGTCTAGAGTGCGTGATGTCTAGGTATACAGTGGTGTAAAAAAATGTTGTGAACTTTGTTGCAAAGATAACAGCCAAGTGGACAACTGCAACGAACTTACCTCAATCAGGTAAGTTTTTGCTTATCCTTCTGTCTTTGAACTTGATGTTTCCTTTCATGGAGTACCCTTCTACAAAATGTGCTCTGGGGAATGGTTCAACACATTCTTTAGGAAATTTTGAGTTAAATCTTCCTGTGGGAAAGTCTAACAGTGTTTTTTTATATTGAAAGATCCTGATGCTTAAGAGTTGAACTTATTCCAATTTGGAATTTCCAGTGCTCAGCAATGGTTGGAAAACAAGAAGCAATTAATATGCATTTTATAAATATCTATATAAATATACTTTATAAAACATTATGAGTCAATTTCAGTAAATGTGTGTAAAGACAGTGCATAGAACATATAGTCAATGCTTGCAGTATTCCCTGTGTTTTTCAGCTCAACAATCCACCCCAGAATTTCTCCCCATTTTTTAAGTTGCAGCTGGTATCCTATATTAAGCATCTGATGAATAAGGAAGAAACAACCATAACAAGAGCATTTCACACCTATCCTATAGACCAAAGTAGACAGGTCTTTCTATTTTCAGACTTTTGTATCTCAAAAGCTGTAAATCAGACAATCCATAGATTTTATGATTCTGTTCATATAAAACTTCCAGAACAGGGTAAAATATAGAGACTGAATGCATATCAATGGTTACCAGGAACTAAGAGGGGAGGGAAGAATGGGCAGTGACTGCTAAATTGGTGCAGAATTTCCTTTAAGGATGATGAAAATATCCTGAAACTACACAGGGTAGTGATAGTTGCACAGTATCATGAATGTACTAAATGATAATGAACAATAAAAAGAGTTAATGGCTAATTTTATGTTATATGAATTTACCTTCTGTAGAAAATAATTATAGAGCTCAAAGTTGGGGGTGCTGAACAAGGTGAGGACAGGCAGACATACAAGTCTCTGATTCTTCAGGAGCACTCTTGAGTTACCTTAGTCATTTTATGTCTTTGTTCATCCAATATAAGTAGCTTCCCCAATCTGGGTAATGGGCTATGTTCTTCGAAGAATAACATGAACCTTATATTGATCCTTAACTTCATGCAATTTATAACGTTTTCAGGAATCTATGCAGTCTCTTACTTTAACACATTCTCATTATTACCATATATAGGATTGTATTAAATGCTAAGTTTACAAATAGATGTAAAAAGGACTGGGGATTTAGCTCAGTGGCACCACCCCTGCCTTGCAAGAGCAAGGTCCTGAATTTGATCCCTGTGGTGAAAAAAAAAAGAAAAGATGCAAAGATCAATTTTGGAGAAGGTAGTCAAATAATAAATTTTCAATAGGATTTAATTCTTAGCACAGATCCTATCAAAGATTTAAAAGTATTTTCCTTTATGAGTAGATAATACTACTTTATCTTTTCTTAAACTAGGAAGCCTAAAGTCAAATATTTCATATAATGTAATCTACTTCAAATTTTCTCAGTAATGAACTCATTTTCATGCATGCATTGTAAAAAATTAACCACTATGACAATTTTTTTCTTTTCCAAAGCCTGCAGAATCAATGGATTATCTAACTTCTGTAATCTGAAATCTGTAGCCATAAATGCAATTCTAGCAGTTCTTTTTCACATTTGAATTTGCTGTCTAAGGCTGAAATCAAGACAATGAATCTCAATATGAATTTATTAAGCATGTATTGAATAATAGGTACAGTCTTAGGTCCTATGGTAGATATTCAAAGAATAAGATTTAATTCCTTTCCTAGATGAATTTACAATCTTATTTTTAAGTAGGAGTAATCTGATAACCACATACATGTACAGCAATAGAGAATGCAGGAAGCAAAACGTCTTCAAGAAACATGTAGCTGGGCTGGGGATTTTGCTCAGTGGTTCCAGCGCCTGCCTCACAGGCGCAAGGTCCCGAGTTCAATCCCTGGTACCCTCCCTCCCCCCAAAAGAAACATGTAGTCCTAAAATACGAGCTGAAAAGAGGGAGATACTCTTTTACAACATAATAATGTATTGCATGAAGAAGGGATGTTTCATGTCTAGTAATAGAATTTGGAGAGGGATTTAGCAGAGAAGAGAGAGGCTATTACAGCAACAGCAAACACAATGAGCAAATGCAGTGATGAGAAATGTGTATAGGGATCAAATGTGTATAGGGAATAGGTAGTAACTGTGAAAGCCAGTGCAGTATTTTTCAAGTGTCAGTCATACATGTGCTACTTTAATGATTTTTATCATAATCTTACCATGTTTTCCATATTTATAAAAGCATAGTTACCATATTTGTATGCTATTTGTATTTTTAAAACAATTGCCAGTATTTCTTAACACCTTCAATTTTCTTCCTTAAATATGTTTAAATGTACTTTTTTCTTGGCCTAAATTATAGATATTTATTTTTCATTGTTTTTGAAGCTGTGAGGTCCAAGATCAAGGTGCTAGTGGAATAAGTTCTTAGTGAGGGTTCTGGACGTTTTAACATTAACATTATTATATGATTTTTAGCAGTCTTTTTCATGAACTGGTTGTGCAGTTCTTGAGCATGACCACAAAGAATGCTATGCAGGGGACATGCTGCTCGGGAAGACTGTACTCCCTGCTCCCACCACACAATCAGTCCAACTGAAACCCGTGTGTAATAATTACATGAACTGTGCTACTTGGGGATTAAAACATAGTGATTACTGACAATAGTGTTTCAACATACCTACATGTATGTGTGCCTGTGAAGAGAGGCATTCATTGTTATTAATCAGACATGCACTTTTTCACTTAATTATTAAACCTGGGTTTGTGTTGTTTTAATATAAATATTAAAAATAAAGAAAGCATTGCTATTTATATATGTTAATTATATTGTATATTTATATGCAGCCCAAGCCAATTCCACTCCATTCAGTGTGGTCCAGGAAAGTGAAAATATTGTGTACTTATGATCTATATATTGTGGCTAATTAACATATTCATTACTTTACATAGTTACCATTTTTTGTAATTAGAACACTTTATGTATTAATCCCTTTCTGTTGTTGAAACAAAACACCAGACATATACACCAAAATGCAGAAAGGGTTTATTTTGGCTGATGGTTTCAGAGACTTCAGTTCTTGGTTGGGTAGCTCCATGGCACGAATGATATGGTGAAGGAAAGCTACTCACCTCTTGGGAGCTGGGAATCAGTGCAAGTAGCAAGAGGTAGGCAGAATGGAAGAAGTGGGGTACACTATATAGCTTTTAAAGGAGCACTTCAAGAAATCTGCTTTCTCCAATTGGGCTCAACCTGTGAATACCCATTCAAATATGAGCTGATCAATGGATTAATCTACTGATGATATTAGTGCTCTCATGGAGCATTCTTCTCTCTAGGCCTGAGCTATGAACACATGAGATTTTTAGGAGATATTTTAGATCTGAGCCAGACACTTCATATCCACTTTCTTAGCATATTTCAAGAACACAATAGGAAGTAGAAAGATAGATCTTTTTCAAATGGGAAAGAAATCACAAGGTAGAGGGAGTGAGGAAAGAAAGGAGGGAAAAAGGATTTTAAAATTGAGATCTGTTGTGTACATGTACCAGTTTCCCACAAGGAATCATGTACTGCAAAGAGGTACTAAGAAAAAGTGAAAAACAGTTAAAAATTTAAAAGGCTAGGAAAGAAAAGCTCAGTCTGGATTCAATACTCAGTGCCACAGTAAAATAGACAATTCATTTTTTACTATTGTCAATAGATATCTTAAACTTAATCTTCCTAACTAAAATTTTGCATCCTTTCGCCAACACCTCCCTTACCTCACTTTCAAAGTCATTGTGAGTAACTACCCTTCTGTTTATTACTTTTATGTGACTAACTCTTTTAGATTCACATGTGAATGAGATTATGAAGTATTTCCCTTTCTATGTCTGCCTTTATGTTTTTTTTCCAGTGCTGAAGATTGTATGTCTGGCTTTTTTAAGTTAACACAATGTCCTCCAGATTGATCTACAATTCATCAATTATAGAATTTCCTTCCTTTTAAAGATTAAATAGTATTCAATTCTGTACATATGTCAGGTTTTCTTCATTCATACTTTGGTAGATACATAAATAGACTTGTGGCTCTTTTAATAATATTACAATGAACATGTAAATATATATATATACCTTTGACAGGCATATTTCACATTTTTAGGTACCTGTCCAAGAGTTAGATTGCCATAACATATTGTATTTCTATTTTTAAGGGTTGTATTAATTTCTATTCCTACCAAAAATATGAAAAAGTTCTTTTCTCTCCACATCTTTGCCAATATTTAATATATTTTTTTGTTAATTGGCATTCTAATGTGTATGAAGTGGCAGCTCATTTCAGTTTTAATTCACATTTCTCTGGTGATTTAGTGATGTTGAACATGTTTTGACATACTTGTTGGCTATTTGTATGTCTTCATTTTAAAAATATCTTTTTAGATCTTTCCAATTTTTTAATCAGTTTATTTTCTTGCTACAGAGCTGATTGAGTATTACATACTAACTACTAACCCGTTGTACAGTTTATAAATATTTTCTCCTATTTTGTAGGTTTACTCTATTGATAATTTTCTTTGCTCTACAGTAGCACTTGGTTTGAAGCAATCTTATTTGTCTATTTTTGATTCTGATAACTACGCCTTTATGCTAATGTCCATCAATATCACAGAACTTTTCTGCTGTGCTTTCTGCTAATGGTTTTATATTTTCTGGTCCTGTATTTAGAATTTTCTATATTTTGAGTTGATCTTTGTAGGAGGTGTAATATAAGTGTTCTCATTTCTTTCTTATACATTTTTTATGGTTTATATTTAAAATGCCCCAAAGTCTCATCGAGTTGGGGTTTTGGAAGGAGACTGGATCATGAGAGTATATTCACTGATGAAATGGTAAGTTCCTGATTGGTTGTGCTCTTAGGATGTAGGGCCTTGTGGGAAAAGGTAGATCACTAAGGGTAAAAACTGAGAGTATATTCTTGTCCCTTGGCTCCTCCGTTCTCTGCTTTCTTGCTGCCTTTCCATGAGCAGCTCTCCTTTGCCCTGCCATTCCACCATGCTGTTTCTGCTTTGGAGCCTGCTGTCCAAGGACAGAAATTGTGTGGCAAAGTCAAACTTTCCTTTATTAAGCTATAGGTATTGGGTATTTGTCCCACCAATAAGAAAGCTAGTGACTAATACACATGTTGACATCCAATTTTTGGAACACCATTTATTAAAAAATTAAGGAAAAATCCTTTTCTCATTGTGGGTTCTTGACACCTTTGCTATAAATTCATGGATTTATTTCAAGGCACTCTTTTAGGTTCCATTGATTTATATGTCTGTTTTGTATGCCAGTGGATATGATAGTTCTTTTTTACATGATAACATGACTATTTGATATGACTAATGAGGAAATTAGACTTCTCACTCTACTTTGGTAGTTAATTAATAAACTTTATTTTAAGAGCAATTTTAGGTTCACAGCAACATTCATTTGAAACTTTTTGTATAACCCAATTGCCTCCCACATTGTCAACATTCTACATCAAACATATGCATTTATTACAATCAATGAATGTACACTGAGTTGAGATTATCACTCAAAGTCCATACTTGCATTATAATGTACATTCTTTGTACTGTATATTCTGAGTTTAGCAAATATCTAATGGTATGTGTCTACTATTGTAGTACCATATTAAATAGTTTCACTGCCCTAATAATCCTCTATGTAAAGCCTATTTACCCTCCATCCACCAACTACTGACAATCATTAATATTTACTTTGTCTCCATAGTTTTACTTTTTATGTAATATCATTGTTGGAATAACGTAGTATGTACCTTTAAAGAATGGATCCTTTCATTTGTTTACTCCATTTCTTTTCATAGCTTGATAGCTCATTTCTTTTAAGCACTCAATTGTGTTCCATCGTCTAGATGGATTACAGTTTTATCTATTAACTCATTGAAGGACATCTGGTTTACTTCCAAAATCTGGAAATTCTGAATAATGCTGCTATAGAAATCAATGTGGAGGTTTGCATATGGATATAAGTTTTCAACTCCTTTGAGTAATCCAAATAGTAATTGAGTGATTAGTGGCTCAAATAATAAGAATGTATTTAGCTTTGTATGAAACTACCAAACAGTCCTCATAAGTGGCTGAACCATACTACATTTCTATTGTCAATGAACATTGATCTACATCCAGCATTTGGTGTTGTCAATGTTTTAGATTTTGACCATTTGAAATTCCTTGGTGACATATGATATTGAACACCCCTTTATATTCTTACCATAAATATCTTCTTTGTTGGGTATCTTATCAAGATTCTCACTCAATTTAATTGTGCTGTTCATTTTAATTGTTGATTTTTAAGAGTCTTGTATACTTCAAATAACATTCTTAATAATATGGATCTTTTTCAAGTAGTTTTCTGATCTGAAGCTTGTTTTGTTCATTATCTAGAAATTGTCCTTTGCAGATAAGCATATTTGAATTTTAATGAAGTAAACTTAATATTTCTTTCCTGGAGAATGCATGGGGTGTTGTGACTAAAATGTCATCATTGTACTTCAGATCTCCTAGGATTTCTCTTGCAGGAGTTTTATAGCTTTGCAATTTACATTTAGGTCTGTGATCCATTTTGCATTAATTTTGTGATGGGTTTAAAGTCTCTGTCTAGATTTATTTTTTCATATTTTTTTCATTTTTACATCCTTTATTTATGTATTTATTTATTTATTTATTTATTTATTTATTTTTCAGATAGGATTTCACTATGTAGTTCAGACTGGCCTTGAACTCACAGTGATCCTCTAGCCTCAGCCTTCAGAATGCTGGGATTATCAGGCATGTGCCACCATGCCTGATAATATTTTTCATTTTTAAAAAGTATTTAGGTTTTTAAAATTTTTGTATGAATATCCAATTATGTCAGCACAATTTGTGGAAAAGGCAGCATTTCATTGTATTGCCTTTGCTCATTCATAAAGATTAGTTGACTATTTGTGTCAGTCTCACTCTGGCCTATCCCTCTGATATATTTGCTTATGCTTTTGCCAATTAATAATGTCTTGATTATGGTGAATTTTTTAGTAATTGTGGAAATCTAGTGGTATCAGTTCTCTAACTGTATTTCTTTTACATTGAATTGGATATTCTGAGAATTTTGCTTCTCTATAATATGTTGATATGTACAAAATAACTTCCTGGAAGTTTGATTAGAATTGAATTGAACCTATATTTTAAATTGAGGAAAGGCAGATATTTGCACAGTATTTAGTTTTTTATCCAAAACGTGGAATATCTCTTAATTTATTTTGGTCTTTTGCATCTTTCATCAGTGTTATAATTTTCATAATATGGATCTTGTACTTAATTTGTTATATTTATACCTATTTTTTTCATTTGGAGGTATGTTAATGTAAAAAGTAATGTGCTTTCAATTTCAAATTCTGTTTGTTCATTGGGAAGTATTGTTCCTAGGGAAGTATTTTTCACAGGGAAATATTTGATTTTTGTATATTAATCTTACCACAATCACTTTTTAGTTCTAGGAGTGCTTTGATGAACTCTTTTGGATTTTCTTCATAGACAATAATGTCATCTGTGAAGAGAGACAATTTTATTTCTTTCTTTCCAATATGTATACCTTTTATTTCCTTGTCTACTTTTACTAATTAACTAGCAGTAAGAAGGTATATCCTTGCTTTTTTCCTGATTTTGGCATAAAACTTCAAATTTATCACCATAAGCTATTATGATGACTTCAGAAGATTTTGTCATCTTTAAAAAATTATTTTAAGGAACTTCCCTTCTAGTTTTCCTTTGCTGATAGAGTTTGGGCTCCTCAGTATTGATTTCTACCAAAATAATTTATTAAGAACATTTTCTAAAATGGCATTTTGTCAAAAAATGTTATGAGTTACTCTATTGACATAATTCATGTTAACCTTGATAGAAAGGTGTTAGAGTCAGCTGAGCAAAGTGTAACTGAGAAAAGCATAGGCTTATCAAGGATGGTTCTTTTTGGGGGTCCCAAACAAAAGATCTTCCCATATAGAAAATCAGGCTCCATCTTGGCCCTGCATCACAAACCTCTCCCTCTGAAGTGATATAGAAGAAAAAGGGCAAAAGAGTGTAAGAGAAGGAAGGAGACTAGAAGAAGTTAATTCTTTAGTTTGGAATCTGCATGAAGTTATTTTTTAATAGAAGCGTGTGAACCAGAGTTCTTGTTCCTTTTGTTGGATATCCTCAGAGAGTCTACACCCAAGAGCAAACCATAAAAGTTGTGTAAGAGCTAAAGCAAGATCATAATATGATACATAAGTGAAAATACTATATATGCATTTGGGTTTGACAATTTCTTGTTTACTTCTAAGATTCTGTATACTCGCAGGTCTTTTTGCCTTAAATTAGTCACTTATTATTCTAGGCAAACTTCTGATTGCATGAAGTAATTTCATAAATGACCATAGAAGTGAAATTCAGTGATCTTTATCTAAAAAGAGAAGGGGTAAATTAAAGGATTACTAGACATCTATTGCTTAATTTTTGCCCAAAGTTGAACTGATAGGTAGAGTGACTCAGCACAATGCTTTAGTTGGTGTCTCCTCCTGCTCATTTTTTATCTTTTTTTAAAAAAATTT
>NW_004624744.1:2940267-2960267 GCF_000247695.1 Heterocephalus glaber
CCCTACCCCTCCCACTTCCCCTTCCCCTTTGCCCCTTTTCTTCCTATTTCACATTATCTATTATACCTTTTAGTCCTTATTCACACTTTCAGTTTCTCTAGAGAAACTATTCAGTATTTACACATTTGTGTCCTATTTATTTCACTGAAGAGTATCGCCTCAATGTGCATCCATTTAGCTATAAATGTCTCTAATTTCTAATTTTTTATGTGTGAGTAGTACTCAATTTTATTAAAAAACCATATTTTCTTTATCCAGTCTCCAGTTGATGGGCAATTGGGATGCTTCCAGGTTTTAGCTATTACAAACTGAGCTGGTATGAACATGGGTGAACATATATCACTGTAGTATGATACTTTGAATTCTTTGGGGAAGATACCCAGCAGGGGCATAGCTGGGTCAAATGGGACTTCCAGTCCTAGTTCTCTGAGGTATCTCCATACTGATTTCCACAGTGCTCACACCAGTCTACACTCCCACCAGCAGTGGAGGAGGCTTCCTCTTTCTCCACAGCCCTGCCAGCATTTGTTATTGGTTGATTCCATGATAGCAGCCATTCTTTCTGGGGTGAGATGGAATCTCAGTGTTGTTTTCATTTGTATCTCTCAAATGACCAGTGATGTTGAACATTTTGTCATATATTTATTTGCTATTACTAATTCTTTGTCTGAGAAATGTTCATTTCAGATGCCCATTTTTGGATTGGGTCTTTAAATTTGCGAGGTCTGATTTTTTAAAGTTCTTTAGAGATTCTAGATAGTAGACCTTTGTTTGGGGAACAGAAGGAGAAGAACTTTTCCTACATTGTGGGTTTCCTCTTCACACTTTTGGTGGTTTCTCTTGCTGTGCAGAAGCTTTTTAATAAGAAGAGATCCCACTTGTTGATTGTTTGTGCTAGTTCACGGGCAAATGAGATTTTGTTCATAAAATCTTTTCCTACACCGATGTCTTCAAGAGTTCTACCTAGCCTCTGTTCCTGCCGATTCAGTGTTTCAAGTTTAATATTTAGATCTTTAATTCATTTCAATTTTATTTTAGTGCATGGAGAGAGATATAGGTCTAGTTTTAATCTTTGGCAGGTTGAAACCCAATTTTTCCAGCACCATTTATTAAAGAGGCTATCTTGCCTCCAGAGAGGGTGTTTGGCTCCTTTATCGAAGATGAGATGGCTGAGTGTGTCTGACATTGTTTCTGCATCTTTTAATCTGTTCCACTGGTCCTCATTCTGTTTCTTTGCCAGTACCAAGCTGTTTTTATGACAGTAGCTTTGTAGTATATTTTCAAGTTGGGGATTGTGATACCCATGGCCATGTCTCTGTTACCTAGAATTGCTTTTGCTATTCTGGGTCTCTTCTTGTTCCAAATGATTTTTTGGATGGTTTTCTCAAGGTCCATGAAGTATGCTTCTTTTCAATTGCGATTGCATTGAATCTATATAGCAGTTTTGGAAGTATGGACATTTCTCACTATGTTGATCCTTTCTACCCAGAAGCAGGGATTGTCTTTCCATTTTCTGTTATCATCTTCAATCTCTCTTTTCAGATTGCTATAGTTTTCAGAGAAGAGGTCTTTGATTTTTTTAGTTAGGTTGATTCCTAGTTATTTCAGTTTTGTGGATGCTATTGTGAAAGGAGTTTTTTGTCCTATTTCTGTCTCACTGAATCTGTTGTTTGTGCAGAGAAAAGCTATCAATTTTTGTGTGTTGACCCTATATTCAGCTTCTCTACTGAATTTGGTTATTAAGTCTAGAAGACTTTTGGTGGTGTTCTTGTGGTCTTCTACATAGAGTATCATGTCATCTGCAAATAATGACAATTTAACTTCTTCATTTCCTATCTTTATTCCTTTTATTTCTTTCTCTTGTCTAAATGTCGTGGCTAATGTTTCAAAAACTATATTGAACAGGAGTGGTAGTAGTGGACATCCTTGTCGTCTTTCTGATTTTAGTGTGAAGGATTTCAGTTTTTGACAATTTAGTATGATATTTGCTGTTGGTTTTTTGTAGGTGGCTTTTATCAGGTAGAGACTGTGTATTCCAATTTTTAGTAGGGTTTTTATCATAAATGCATGTTGGATTTTGTCAAATGCTTTTTCTGTATCTATTGAGATGATCATATGGTTTTTGTCCTTGGCTCTATCGATATAGTTTATTACATTTATTGATTTGCATATATTGAACCATCCCTGCATCCCTGGGATGAATCCCACTTGGTCAGTGTGCATGATCTTCTTGATGATCTTCTGCATTCTCTTTGCCACTATCTTATTAATGATTTTTGTGTCTATGTTCCTTAGTGATATTGGTCTATAGTTCTCTCTTTCAATTGGGTCTTTCTCTGCTATGGGGATCAAGGTGATGCTTGCTTCCAGGAATGAATTCTGGAGTATTTTTTCTCTTTCAATTTCATTGAAGAATTTAAATAGTAGTAGCAGCAGTTCCTCTCTAAAAGTCTTGTAGAATTCAGCAGAGATCCCATTAGGACCTGGGCTTTTCCTAGTTGGTAAGTTTTTAATTATGTTTTCAATTTCATTGATTGGTATTGGGTTGTTTGGAATTTTTAGGTCTTTGTTCAACTTTGGTAATTCATAAGTATCTAGGAATCTGTCCATTTCTTCTGTGTTTTCCATCTTACCGACGTATAGTTTCTCAAACTAGATATTGATGATCCTCTGGATGTTGCTGGGTCCATTGTAATTTCAACCTTTTCATTCCTAATTGCATGGACTTGGGCCTTTTCTTTCCTTTTTCTGATAGGTTTAGCTAAATGTTTGTCAATTTTGTTTATTCTTTCAAAGAACCAACTCTTGGCTTCATAATTTTTTTGTATCATTCTCTTTATCTCCATTGAATTGATTTCTGCTCTGCTCTTTATAATTTTTCCCTTGTATGAGTTTTGGGTTTGTCCTGCTCTTCTTTTTCTTGAAGCTTGAGGTTCAACATCAGGTTGTTTAATTGGGCTTGCTTTTTTTTTTTCCTAAAATGTGTATTCACTGCTATGAATTTCTCTCTTAAGAGTGCTTTCATTGTGTCCCATAGATTCCAATATGTTGTATTGTCATTGTCATTTAATTGAAGGAACTGTCTGATTTCTTCTTTAATTTCCCCTGTGACCCATTGGTTATTCAGAAATGTGTTGTTCAGTTTCCACGTGTTTATGAAATTCTTGCAATTTCTTTTGCTGCTGATCCCCAATTTCATAGCACAATAGTCTGATAATATACAGGAGATAATTTCAATTCCTTTACACTTACTTAAACATGTTATATAAGTGAGTATGTGGTCTATTTTGGAGAATGACCCATGTGCAATTGAAAAGAATGTGTATCTGATTTTGTGTGGTAAAACAGTCTGTACACATCTGTTAAGTTTGTTTTTTCAAGAGTTTGATTGAGTTCTAGTGTTTCATTGTTTATTTTTTGTCTAGTTGATCTCTCTATGTGTGACAGTGAGGTGTTGAGGTCCCCCACTACTACTGTATTAGTGCATATATGACTTTTCTTGTCCCATAGTATTTGTTTTATATACTTGGGTGCAGTAGCATTTGGTGCATATATATTTATGATTGTCATCTCTTCCTGTTGGATTGTTCCCTTTACAAGGATGTGATGTCCTTTTCTGTCCCTCTTAATTGGTGTTGGTCTGAAGTACTCTTGATCTGCAAAGCAGATAGCTACTCCTGCTTTTTTTTGGTTTCCTATCACAAGGAGTATTGTTTTCCACCCTTTAACTTTCACTCTATGAGTTTGTATTTGAATTAAGTGGTTGTCTTGTATGCAGCACCTTGTAGTATTTTGCTGCTTGACACATTCTGCCAGTCTATTTCTTTTGTTTGGTGAATTGAGACCTTTAACATTGATGGTTATACCTTTTAGGTATTGACTTGTCATTATCATGACTTTTTCTTTTTGTTGGATTCTCCCCCTTTACATTGAATTTCTTGTCACACCCAATGGATTCATTCTGCTGGGTTTCCTCAGTTTGTGATTCTCATTGTATTTTCCTAGGATATTATCTCAAATTTTTTGGAGTGCTGGTTTGGTATTCATTAAGTTCCTAAGGTCCTTTTTGTCATGAAAATACCTTATTTCTCCATCAATTTTAAAAGACAGTTTTTCAGGGTACATCAATCTGGGTTGGAGGTTGTTTTCCTTTACAGGCTGGTGTACATCATTCCAAGCTCTTCTTGCCTTGAGGGTTTTTGTTGAGAAGCCTGCTGTGATTCTGATGGGCTTTGATTTGTATGTGATTTCTTTCTTTTCTCTAACTGCTTGTAGAGCTTTGTTCTTTTGTTGGGTTTCTGAAATCTTAACATTATATGCCTATGTGCAGATTTTTTTTGTTCAAGGCCAGTTGGAGTCCTATAGGCCTCCCTTATCTGTATGTTAAGTTCTATTCCCCTGCTTGGGAAGTTTTCTGCCATTACTTCTGTGAACAGTTTTTTTTAAGTCATCTGCACTCTCTCCTATTTCTTCGTTGACTCCAATCAGTCTTATGTTATTCTTCTTTGCATCATCTAGCAGCTACTAGATTAATTTCTCCGGGTCTCTTACAATTTTGAAACAATTTTTCTTTTCCTGGTCACTAATTTCAATCTTATCTTCTATATGTGCAATTCTGTTCTCACATTGGCTCATTCTGCTGTGTAGACCTTTAATAGAGTTTTTAATCTCCTGGAAATCTATTTGCATTTGTTTTATGGATTCCATTTGTTTCCTATGTTCAGATTCCATCATTTTCCTCAGCTCCTCTCTAGATTGACTAATCACGTCTTGCACTATGAGCACAATCTCTGCTGTTATCTGAGAAATTATTTCCGATTTCATATTTTGTCCAGATCCTCTTTGGTTGCCAGTTCTGGGAGTCCATCCACTTGGTTGAGTATCAGTGTTCCATCTCATTTCCCTTTGGGGTTGCTGTAGGTGACTTTGAAGTCTGAGTTTCAGACTTGTTTATGTGTCTTCTCATTTCGACAGGGGGAGGGAGTTCAGTGGGGGTGTATGCTCTTGGTGTCCATGTGGCTCACCTCCTCTGTGCTGAGAGCAGTTGTATGGTGGCCCAGAAGTCCCTTCCTCTGTGCTGGGAGTAGTGGTACCTGAAATTTCTTTTATTGGTGATGTAATATCTTCCCATTCTCTTTATGCTTCTTTACTTCTTTTTTTTTTTTTTTTTTTTTTGCATCAGGGATTGAACTTGAGACCTTGGCAGAACCATTGAGCTAAATCCCCAGCCCACTTTATTTCATTTTTAATGTCTAAAACTCAAGGTTTGGTTTTTAGCCTATTTAAAATTTCCTTTTAAATATTTTTATATGCTTTCTTTTCTTAGTGACCTGTAAGGTTTTCTGGGGAATAAGTGGTGTTGCTGTGGATTTGACAGCAATTCATCCTGGACATAGGACATGATTGGGTGGATCCTTTCTACTAGAGGTGCTAGCATTGCTCTGAATCTTCTACTAGAGCTCACATTTTATTACAGTCCAGTCCAGAACAGACTCTTAATAATCCTGCCCAGGATAAAATGACCAACTCCATGTAGATGATACATTTAAATACTTTAAAGGTGATGTTTCCAAATTTAAACTAATATCTCACATTTTAATCCACATAGTAAACCATGCAAAGAACATGACACAATACAGAAGACAGTATGTAAAAATTACATTCAAAACAAGATCCTTCTCCTAGGTATCCTTTACCTAGCTCTGAGGCATAGTCAGGTAGTTGAACTTTATTCAGTGGGGAGAGCATACAGAGGTTTGGATAGTTAGTTCTGTCTGACCAATAGGCAGGTGCTGTATATTTGTCTTCCATCACTGTCCCTCTGGTTGCCAAGACCCTGATGTCTGTCTTGAGATGTTTTGAGAGGAAGACAAGTTGTCTATGAGGGAAATTCTTATGAGACTTATTGCAATCTTAGAAGTATAAGGATGCTTTCTTCATCACTGAATAAGCAATAAGTAGCAGTCACAGGAAGCATTTGTCAGACAGTAAGAAAAACCACCTGCAGTTGTCTGCAGCAATCAGATAGTTACAGAGTTATCTGGCCTTAAGTTTTCTGACCTTAGTTTGCCTTAAACATGTTAATCAAAGCTAGACTAATGGACTCTATCTAGGTGGAACTGTGCTATTAGGTTATATCTCCATGGGCCTCTGCTTTGTTTGTCTGATACTGTATATTCCTTTTCCTTGTCTCAGTCCCAACTAAACTTTCCTGAGCTTTATTTCTTCTAATCTCCCACAACCAAAGTAGCATGTTTGAGACTGAACTAATTCTGTTTTTCTTTAGCAAGGGGATGTTAGCTATTACATTTTGATGACTTTTCAAACATTATGCAATTTTCTACCACTGTTCCTCAGAACAGGTTTACTGTATGAATTCCTCACTTTTTTATGTCCCTTTTTTCTATGGAAATAATCAGTGAACCCTATTTCAGAAAAAAAGGTTTATCAAGACATCCTGGAGAATCCTCTAGTAACCAGAGAAGTTTCTAAGAGAATGTGGTCTAGTGCAGTTGGTCTGCTAAATCAGCTTGTCTACCAAGAAGATAGCCAGATCTTTGTTAAACTACATAAGAAAAATTTATCTAAATCCAGTGGGTACCATGCTGTATGGCTCGCAATGAAATGATTTTTTTTTGTTTTTTTTTTAAATGATTTTTAAAAAAATATAGCCCTTATAGTAAAGATCTTGGTTACTGTTTAAAACAGTAATATCATATGTATGAAGGTAACGATAATCTTTACTCTAGGAAAGTAAAGGGTCTGTACTCATGTAAACATCTGTCAGAGTTAAGGGAAGACTTCCAACCTGGCCTTTCTAGATTCAAGGAATAACCACTGAGCTCCCTGGGTATGTGATGATATCCTGGTCTCCCAGTACTTCTTTCCTAGAAGCTCCTAGTAACTGAGCACGATTTACTCTCTTCATCTCTCCTAGTTGGTAACAGCCTGAGCAACGTTGTCATGCAGATTGTTTCAATTCTGGTTCTGCTACCTTCTTGGTTTGTGATGTCAATATTTTATCTGTTAAATGGAAGGAATAATAAAGTTGATTTAAGTATTAAGTGAAAATATGCAAGTAAAAGCTCAGTACAGTGTCCAGCATATAGTAAATGCCTAACAAATGTTAGCCTTTATTATTTAGTCCGTGTATTTCTCAGCAGAGGTAAGTATTGCTGGGATATTAAATACAGTATCAACATAAATATTCATTGAATTTAAGGGAAATTTTCCTGAAATTATTAAAAATTGTGAGAACTGTCTTCTCAAAGACTTTTCCTCCCTCTTTCCTTCCCCTTTCCTTCCTTTCTTCCTCCCTCCTTCTTTTTGTCCTTCACTCTCTCTCCTTCCTACCTTCTTCCTTCCTTACCTTCTATTTTTCCTCCCTCTCTCCCATTCCTCCTCCCTCCTCTCTCTCTTTCTCTCTCTCTCTCTCTCGATTTCATACAATGGGTATATAGTTTAAAGAGTAAATGCAGTTTAAATAGTAAAAGTATAATGAATATCCATGCAACCAACAGAAAATTTAATTATCAGAATGTTATCATAAATTTTGAAGATTCACCTTTCTCTAGGAAATAACTCATTTCTTTTGCTAATCATTTCATTATTTTTTTCTACACATATATGGTGCTTTTAAATTTACATAAAATATTTTCACAAATGTAATGATTTTGTACTGGTTATTTTCTAAATTCTACAATTTTTGTTCAACACTACATTTTTTTGCTGCAGATAACAGTCTAGTTTTATTTTATATAGCAATCTACTGTACAATAAATAATTTATTAATCTATTCTATTTTGATTGACATTTATGTTGTGTCCAAAATTTTCTGCTCTAAATGATGCTGCTCAAGGCCATATTTATAGTTTTTCTAGAGATAAATTTAGAAGTCAAACAACTGAGTTTTAAAATATGCATGTAGTACATTTTAGGTCTCAAAGGATTTTATTAATTTACACTCATATTAGTGTGTATTGTAATTTCTATTGCTACATGTATTTGTCAGATCTTATTAAAAATGAATGGAACACTCAAACTGGGTAATTTGAGAAGAGCCAAATTAAAGGCTTATTTACACTGAGCAGAGAAATAGAGAAACCAAGGGTTAATGAACTGCTGGAAGAAGGTTAGCACAACCAAGCGAATATTACCAACCCACACCTCACACCTGCATAAGAAAGGAGAGGTGCTTGGAACAGGGACTGAGTTGATGTTTACAAAGAGTCATCTGACATGAAGCATGGAATTCAATTAAGTAGAGAGACATGGAGAATCTGCAATGACCCAGCAGGGTCGAGACTTGGGAAAAAAGTCCTCTGACCTAACTTCACTTGTGCCCTTCAATCTCCTACTTGGAATTCTCAGTGCCTTATGCCTTTGGGAAGTTCAAGAGCATGACAACCCATCAGAGTTGTTCATGTGGGCTGCCTTGTAGTCACAGAGCTTAGCGCATTGGGAAGCATGTTTGATATTCTCATCTGTACTCAACAACTGCAGATATTTTGATTTGTACGAGCCAGGTGAGTATGAGATGGTCTTTGAGAATTACAGGTATTGAATATCTTTTCATGTTCTTATTAAGCATTTGTATTTCCTCTTCTATAAAAAAGAAATACCTTCTCTCAGTGGCTGGATTTTTACATCTATATGGTGTTTTCTTGAAGAAGAAAAAACAAATTTGTATGTTTAAAGAGACAAGATTGAGCTTTTATTTTTTCTTATGGTTATGGCATATAAGAGATTTCTAAATCTTCACTACATTAAGATGATGGATCAATTTTTCTATTTTAGAAATAAAACTGTTAAATAATGATTTTTTACCTTCAAACTTTAACCCATCTAGAATCAATTTTTTGTGGAATGTTATTATGATTTGATTTTATTTTCCACACAAATAGCAAATTGATTCACTGTTAATTGTTGAAGACTACTACTTATGTTCCTTACTAGCTTTTTGATAGGGTGTGTTTATGTGTGTGTATCAGGGGAGTCTGAGTTTTTGATGCTTTTACCCTGATCTATTTGTTTGTCCTGAATCAACAGCATACTGTCTGAATCACTACAATTTTATCATAAACCAATAATGTATGAAGCCCAAACACTCCAATCTAGCTCTTGTACATTACAACTGCCTTAATTCTCTTGAATTATTTGTTTTATCCCTTTAAAATTGACTTATCAAGTTTCCTGAGAAGCCCTACTATTACCATGGTAATAACTGAATCAAATCTGTAGCCCATTAATATCATTACGATAATGCTACCATTCATTTTATTTAGGTTTTCTCTACTATTTTACAATGCGTTTTATAAATTTAAATTTTATATATTTTGAAAGGTTTATTCTTATATATATATTGTAGCTATTGTAAATAATATCTATTTTATTGTAGTTTTTGTTTGTTATTAGGGCAGACTTTATTTAATTTATGTAAATTGATCTCATATGAAGCAACCTTGATAAGCTCCTCCAAATTCTAAAAATTTAATTGATGATTCTCTGGGACTTCAGTGCATATAATCCATTTTTTGCAAATAATGATTGCTCTACTTTTTTCCAATCTTACCAACCATACACTTTTCTTAAATTATTCTATGACTAGTATAATGGTTAATAGCAGTAATCATGATGGACATTAGATTTCATTTTTAATTTTAGAGAGAATCATGGTAACATTTTACTGTTAAGATCAGTGCTTATCATACATATCCTTTTATAAGTTAAAGAAATTAATTTTATTATTTTTGTAATTACTTTGCTAAGATTTTTTTGAGCAAGGTTATGTTCTCCTTGCTAGGTTTTTACAGATACCCAGTTCCAAATTTCTGGAAAATTTAAGACAAAAGTTAAAATTGTTTTGCCACTATTGTAAATGAAAAATTGCAACCTAAACATTCCAACTAAACATTAAATTCCACTTTAAATGCTAGGAATGATAACTTTTAAGGCTTTATCCCCTAAGGTTTCTAAAATCTTTTCACATGTGTAGAAATTCAGCATTAAATCATCTTACTGTAAAAGAGCAAATTCTTTGATTCTATCCAAATATCAAATTATGGGCTGGGAGCGTATAACACTAGAAGTGATGTCCTTTTGTGAAACTATCGGTCTGACTTTTTTATGTATGAAATAAGCTTGTTACTCTTTATAACTTATAATTTTATATATATGTATGTATATACATATACATACATAGATACATATATAGATATATATGTATTGGGTTGTATTGCACTTGATTTCATCATGGATCTCAAATCTATTTGAAGGAACATGTAGTCTCAGCATAATCCTGTGCTTATATTGTTTTTCAGTAATTTACCTACATTTAAAAATGGCTATAAATATCAATACATATCAAATAGCTAACAATATGTCTAATAAAGTACCTGTAAGAACTCTACAATGAAACCCACAAATATTATTGAAATAAACTTCATAAATAAAAATTAATAATATACCAATAAATTGAGAGATTCAGTATTTTACAATGTAAATTTTTCATTAAATCTTTCCCAAATTGATCAATACATTTTCTTAAATGCTACTCAAAATGCCAAACGATATCTTTTTTCTCTTTTTTTTTTTGAGAAATTGACACACAGATGGCAAAATTCATATTGAAATATAAAAACCTAGACTTGGCAAGATAGTTTTGAAGAAAAAGAACAAAACCAAAAAATTCCATGACCAAGTGCTAGAAGCTTATTAAAGTTTGTATTAAGAAAAGTGACATTCATGCAAGGTTAAGTAATTTGATCACCTAGAACATTCTAGAAAGTCCAGAAAGAATTCACACATTTATTCTTTTTTAAAGTTTTAAAAATATTATTAGTGCATGTTTAAAATTTTAGTAGTACATGCCATTCACAGTTATCTTGGGGAGTGGGTACTTGTACATATTACAGCTTGTTGTTTTGCTAAAACTCCCTTCCTCTTTGCTTCCCCTTCTTCCCTCCTCTAATTCCCCTATCCTGATTTTCATTCTTGATACCATCAATCTGAGCTCATGTTATGGTACATAATGTTTAAACTCATTCCTGTACATAACACATCTTCATTTCCCTGTTCCTACTTATTTCCACTTCCATCCTCCTCACCCCTCATCCTTGTTCCCTTGGATCACTTCCCTATTGCTAGAGATCCATTCCCTTGTCCTCTTCTATCCATCCTTCATTATGCAATTTGTTTGTACTTTGCCTCACTCAATATGGTATTTAAACTTGTGTGTCTGTTTTATTTCATTCAACTTTGTATTTTCCAGGTGAGTCCATTTTTCTACAAATGTCTCAAATTTGTCATTTTTTATAGCCAAGTAGAAGGCAATTAAATATAGATACCACATTTTCTTTATTCAGTCATCTGTTGATGGGTATAAGGCTGCTGTCTGGATTTAGCTATTACAAATTTTGTGGCTAAAAATATTGGTATGTACTTATCACTGTAGTATGATGTCATGAGCTCTTTAGGGGAAGATTCTTAGAAGGGGGATAGCTGGGAATTTCTAATTTCATTTTTTTGAGAAATCTCTGTACTCTTTTTCTTAATGATTGTAATAGTTTACATTACCATTAACAATGAAGGGGCCTTCTTTTTTCATGCCAGCCACACCAGCATTTATTATTGTTTGATTTTTTAATGATTGACTTTCTTTCTGGGGTTAGATGGAATCTCATTGTTGCTTTAATTTGCATTTCTTTAATGCCCAGAGATGTTGAACAGTTTTCCATATATTTGTTGACCATTTGTACTTCTTCCTCTGTGAATTATCTGTTCGTTTCAAATTTTAGGTGGCTTAAGTTTCTTGAGTTCTTTATATATTCTAAACATTAATCTTCTGTCTGAGGAATAGCTGACAAATATTTTTTTCCATCCTATAGGTTGTCTTTTCACTTTACTAATTGATTCTTTTGCTATATAGCAGCTTTTTAGTCTGATATAATTCCATTTGTTGACTCTTGTTATTTCTTGTGCAGTTGAGGTTCTGCTTAAAAAATCCTTTTCTACACCTATGTCTTTAAGTGTTGATTCCATTTTATCTTCCTATAAGTTTAATATTTCTGTTTTAATGTTTAGATCCTTAATCAATTTTGATTTTAATTTAGTATTCAGTGAGAGTTGAAGATCCAGTTTCAATCCTAGAGATGCAAGGATGGTTCAATATACACAAGTCAAAAATATAATACATCACAGAAACAGAAGCAAGTTCAAAAACTGTATGATCACATCAATAGATGTACAAAAGGCTTTGACAAAATCCACTACTGCTTCATGATAAAAACTCTGAAGAAAACTGATATAGAAGGCCCATACTTGAATATGATAAAACTATGACAAATCAATACTCAGAATCATACTAAATGGGGAAAAACTAAAAGCATTCCCTCTAAAATGAGGAACAAGACAAGGACACCAACTATCATCACTTCTATTCAACATAGTACTTGAAAAATTAGCCAAGAAATCAAGCAAGAGAAAGAAATAAAAGGGATACATATAGGAAAAGAAGAATTCAAATTATAATGTGCAGATGACATGATACTCTACAAAGGAGACCCAAAGACCTCTACCAAATATATTCTTTGAATTAATAATCAACTTCAGAAACATAGAAAGATACAAGGTCAAATAGAAAAATTATTAGCGTTTCTGTACACCAATAATGAATGAGATGAGAATTGAATTGTGAAATCAATAACATTCACAGTAGCTTCAAGAAAACTGAGATACCTAGGTCAGAAACCTAAGGAAATTAAAGAGCTCTACAAAGAAAACTACAGTACTCTGAAAAAGGAGATTGAAGAGAACATTAGAAAATGGAAAGATATCCCCTGCTCCTCAATAGGCAGAACCAGTATTGTCAAAATAATCATACTCCCAAAACTGTTATTAGATTCAATGCAGTTCCAATCAAAATACTTTGATTCTGTAAAGCATACTTTACAGAACTAGACAAAGCAATCCTAAAATTCGTATGAAAGTAGAAAAGACCCAAAATAGCAAAAGCAATTTTAAGCAAAAGGCATTGCAATACCTGATTTCAAGCTATACTGAAAAGCAATAGTAATAAAAAAAACATAGTACTGCAACACAAACCTATGTGTTATCAGTGGAACAGAATGGAGTAGTGATGGTGCACTTTTTAGACACTGACTGCCCAAGTAGCAATCCAACACCCACTTATTCTTCCCAAAGTGCCAACACTGCAATTAAGCCTGAATATTAAGGTTTTAGTTTAAAGAAAAAAACCCTCATCCATTAACATATTTTGTCTTTAAAGAAAAACAGATAATATGTGTGCCCTAAGTTGGCCACTGGAATAGAGGACACAGAAACATGCCCAGATAACATTCAGCTATTTGCTCTTTTACAAAGGAGTCAAAAGCATATATTAAAGGAAAAATAGCTTATGCAACAAATGGTGCTGGGAAAATTGGCTATCTGCGCACATTTTTAAAAAAATCTGATTTATGAAAAATATGACACTGCAGTACTATGGAAAGGGTATATTTTTCAAGAAAAGGGTACATTTTCCAAGAAATTGCTTTGCATCAGTTGAATACCACACACTATGGGAAAGATGAAAAAGATTGCAGATCTATCATGAAAGGTTAGGCAATAGACTTTCAGAGAAAAACAGGAAAAAACCTTTGTGATTTAGAGTAGGCCCAGATTTCTTAACCAAGACAAAAATATCATTAAAGAAAAAAATTAAAGATTAGATCAAAATTAAGAAGCTGTTTTTATTGAAAGACAAAAGAGAGTTTGAGGAAATAGATATATTAACAGTAATTTAAATATTATATAATTTATATACATTTCAATAGCTAATTTGATAATTCATAAGTACAATTAAATTTTTTTGGTGTGAATAAAAAACAAGAGGCTGAGGGTGAGGAGAGGCATGGAGGCTAAAACAGGGAACCTTCAAAGATTTAAGATTCATCATGTACTTGTACCAAATACCCACATAAATGTAATTGTTATGCGTCCCAAACATGAACAAATAATAATGATGATGACAATAATAATAGTAATAAAAAGGGAAATGCAGGAATACGTTCTACCAACTGTAGGAGGAGGTGGGAGGGGAATGGTAGGGGAATACAAATAATCAAGATATGTCAAATACACATACCTACTCCCTAAGATGAATGTAAACTACATGTACTACAAGCATGTTCTAATGAAATAAAATAATAGAGAAACTACCATGTTGTTAAATATAAGAAAATATTCAGCCATAAAGAAGAATCAAATCATGTCTACATTAAAATAAATAGAACTATAAAACATTATAAGTGACAGCAGTCAGACTAAGAAGGTTAAAATCACATGATTTCTTTTATACGAGGAACCCCAAAATAGATAAATCAAGAAATAAAAAATTAAAATAAAGGAGAGAGGAGAGCAAACCTGATAACAGACTTCTGGAAATGAGGAAGGGTACAACTTGGAGGGAGCAGAAAAGGGAGTGGTGGCAATGGGATAGAAATTGACAAAGATGTATTAAATACATGTACCAGCTTTCCAAAACAAACCCCATCATTATGTAATTTAGCATGCACTAATAAAAATTTTGAAGAGAAATAAAATGAAAAATTAAAAATAGTGAAAAGTCAAAGAGTTGGAGAAGATATTAAAAAATATGTCTGACAAAGGACTTGTAACAAATACGTATGCATATGTATGTATATATGAATATACATATCTATTTTTCTAAAATTCTCATAAATCAATAAAAAGAGAGAAAACTCACAAAAATAGGCAAAAGCCTTGAGCAAACATTATATAAAAGAGGACATTCAAATAGTGATTTAAAAACTAAACTGTTTTTAGAGAAGTAAGTATGCATTAAACCAGTATTAGATGTGATAGTATACCTAGCAAATTTTCTAAAATAAAGAAGATACAAAACCAAGTCTTGGCAAAGGCAATACTAAGTAATACTAAGGACTGTCATGCATTAATAATGCTAGTATATATTGTAAAACCGTCTTGAAAATTAGTTGACAATATCTACTAGGGTTGAACCTATGCAAAAACAACATTATAGAAAAATATTACATAGCTAATATTATAATAACAACAACAAAAACCTACTCAAAAACACAAAAAAAGATGCTTCCTATATTTTTTGCAGAGTAGAAAAGGATAAAACTAGTACATGCAGTTAGAAGTCAGGTACTGGTTACATAATGGAAGTGACTGAAGACCGATGTAAGGTGAATTTCTGCAGTATTGATGATGGATTGTTTCTCATCATACTCTCTGGTTTATCTTTCATGTTAAATTATCAAAATTTTTACATTGGACACTAACAATGAACATGCTCTCTTTGGTGTCTATTATACTTCAATAAACATTTAAAAAATTTATAATGGCCAGCATTTATAAGAGCATTGTCTTTATGCATCAGATAATTTTATGCCCTTAAAAGTATATGTTCTTTATCCCTTTATAAAACTTATTTTTAAATTTTTAGTAGTGCATGCATATATTATACAATGATTACCTTTCCTGTGAAGAGTTGGTCTGTGTGTCGAACACCTCTTAATTCTTTTTTATTCCCCTCTGTCCCCAAATTCCTCCCTCCCTGCATCTCTTGGTTCCCTCCCTTCTGTAAAAGATCAATCTCCCTGTTTTCTTTTACTTATCTTTTACTTTGCCCTTTATTTATATTTAGGCAGATACTTCTGACTTAGATGAATACATGCCTTTGCTACTGAAAATAAAAATGTCTGCACATTGATGATTATAATATTTTAGTGTCACAAACTAGATTTGCCCTCAATAAATCATTGTCTCATTCTTCACTGACAGAAGTGCTTAATGACTTTTTTGACATATTTAAGTCCAAATTGTCAGTTTCAAAAATAGCCTTCATTTTTGGTTGAGCAAATTAGACAATTCGATTTTGTGGTACATTTTGCAACCAGTCTAACTTGCAAGGGGATTCAGAAAGTTCCATAAATTTTTCTGAAATTTGAGATTTCAAAGTTACTTTGGGAAATTATTTATTATTGTGCTGAGTACTTGGTTTTGTATGTTTTAAGGGTTATTTGTACTAAACTATTTTGCCATGGTATAGGTTGCAAAATTTGGGACTTTAATTATTCAGTTTACTCATATTGGAAAAGATGTCTAAATGTTTTTTTAGGGCATTAGGGCCCCCCAAGCAATGGGGCTCTATACTACTGCCAAACTCACCAGTCATCATTGTGTTTGTGATTTCACATGCAATGAATATTGAATAAGAAGATAACAGGCAGGGCTTATATTTAGTCCATTACATATGCAGATTACTTAATTTTTAAAAACCAAATGCTTTTTCTTTTCTTGGCTGATTATCAATATATAAGGTTTTGTTATCCATTGACTTTATAGCCTGACTATATTAGTGAAAAACTAGCTTCTTTCTCAAATAGTTCCAGATATCTATAATGGTTCCAAAATGATAGAAGTTTATTTCTTTACAACACAGTTAAATCAGGTGGTCCACAAGATCACTGCTGCCATCTTCATCTGAGCTAATTGAAGGGTGAATGAAATAAAAAAGAACATACTTAGAGATTTCTAATGAGTCATGCTAAAAGTGGAACAACTTACTTTCATTTCACTCCATTCTCTAAACTCAATCAAGTGACTACTGCAGGAGTGTGTGTGCAACTCATTAGAAGTGTGTGCCCGGAACGTTGAAGTGGAGACAGAATCCAGTAAACATCTAACAGTTCCTACCACATGATCAATCTTCAAAACATTATAAATTATTCCCAGTTGATAAATTCAGATAATCTAAAAGCTGTGTGCTTTTACAGTATGATTTTAGTCTATTAGAGTGATTTTATACAATTGGACTTTGTCATTTTGTCACCTATCTCACTAGAGATTATTACAAGAAGCTATTGAAAACAATTCACCATTTTATATACTGCAGGTGTATTGAGAAGGACTTTCTCTATGAAACTCTCCTCCATGACTCTGTAACATTTTTTCCCTCAGATTTTAGCAACAAGGAAAGATAAATTGGTCTGGAGTGTTAGGGTTAGTCTTATTTCACAGATTTTGTACATCTCAGGACTGCTTTTTGATGATCCCAAGACTTTTATATCAAAGGTTTTGCTAGGCACATTACGGAATTTTCTTGCATTCATTATTGTACAAAGTATCTTCTTCTTTTACTTTTAAAATTTATTTCCAGTTTGCAATATAGGATAATATTTAAAAGCATAGAGGTGTATTCTTGGATAAATGTAATTTATCCTGATTTTTGCTCTTTGTACAAAGACTATTGTTGAGGTGGTTATGAGTATAGACCGTGAATTGGAGCAATACAGTAAGAAAGGGAGACTGTCAGGTGTAATAAGACAATCTAAGCAAGATGATCACGTTCTAGAATTGGATAATGGAAGAAGAAATGAGAAGAGAATGTATTTTACCTATTGTTAAGAGTCTGAGTATAACATATAACATAGAAGATGAACAAGCAGGCAAGAATAATGACAAAACTAAATTTTGTCACTGAACAACTAAATCAATGAAGGAATAATTTTCACCTGTGAGGGTAGGTTTTGTGTAAACTTGCATGGTGATTTGAAAAATGATGCTGAATGAAAAGTGAAAATATCAGGTAAATAACCTATTTCACTCTCCTGTTTTTACTTTTTATTTTTATTAGAACATGTTTGAAGTACATAATGGTTACATTCTTCATGGAGAGTTGTGTTTTTGTGTCGAGCACACTGACATCTACCTGTTATCCTAGCACTAAGAGAGACTGAGGTAGGATGATTGCAAATTCAAGTCCTGCCTGGGCAACTTAGTGCGACCTTACCTTAAATTAAAAAGGGATGGGGCTCTAGGGATGTATCTCAGGACTGGAGTAGTCCTGAAATTGATGTCTTGTACAGAAAAAGAAGGCACGTTTTGGTAATTTTTGTTATTGGAATTTACCTTAATCAATTATATCTTAGAATCACAGTTGTTCAAACAGTACTTTGTTTTGATAGTCATTCTTGGTGTATTGAATGTAATTCTTATTTTCGTTGCCATGACTGAACTTATGCAGTACCTTAATGTTTCAGGTAGAAAATCAGTTCAGATGAATTTGTGAAAGGAATGTGAATACTGATCCTTGCCTTAGGAACTGTTCAATGACATCTAAATTCAAGAAGGTGTCAGCATAAATATTTGCATTATCATAACAGCAATTTGGCTAATTATTTTCCAGACAACACAGGAGAAATGATAAAAATAGCAATGCTTTTGACAGTACAGAAGATGATGTTATATGGGAAAACTCAGGCATTGGTAATATAAGTGTCTGATACAAAGACTTTTTAGGAATTCTTAGCCAATTAATTTTACTGAGGATTTTATATATATATATATATATATATATATATATACACTTGTGTTACTTTTCTTTTAATGCTGAGACAAAATACTCAACAACCAAAGTTAAAGGGAGGAAGGTTTATTTGTCTTACAGTTCATAGAAGTTTCAGCCCATAATTGGCTGGCTGTAAGGCAAGGTGGCATGGCAGACAGGCCTTCCAGAGGGGAAGGAGTTCATGGCAACTAGAAGGTAGCAAAGGCAATAAGAGACCTTAACAGTGTCTTTCTGCCTCCTTTATCCCATCCAGACTACTGGCGATTAGGGTGGTACCAAACCAATCACTCACATGTAGTGGTTTAGTCATCATATGCCCTTAATCCCAGCATCACACATTCCAGATTTAGCCAACTCTGGGAAAGAAAGCCCCACCCTAATTACAATAAATAAAGTGACCACAAAGAGAAATATTTACCCATGAGGTTACAATGCTGACAACTAAGAACATGTCTGGTTTTTCTCTTTTCAAATATCTACTAAAGCTACTTTTCAAAAATCACATTACTTTAGATTCTTTAAAGTTGAATTCCTGCCTTTTAAAGGAATTATTTTGTATCAATGAAAATATAACTTCTTTTATCTGTATTTATACTTATTATTTATAGCAGACATTCTCCAAACTGATTTCCACTAACATCCAAATTTCCTGCCACAGAATGTGCCTGTGCTCACACATGCACACACACTGCTACATGCATATGTAATTCCACATGGCAATATTGACTGTCTATTGAAAACCTTCCAATACTCAAATGATATCCAGTAGTTCATGGTTTTGATTACCCACACATTATTTTCCTCTATGGGTGTGGATTATAATGAGCTGAATTTATTAGGGTTTTCATTCCTTTGAGATTTCAATATTCAAATAGTTGCCTGTTGCCTAAGCAATTGATATATTCTGGATTCATGCAGTATAGCATGTGAATCAGGATTTTCTCTTGCCCGCTTTCTATATTTGTTTTTTTCCAATAGTTTTGTGAAAGTTCTACCATATTGAACTTTAAATATTGAGGGGTGGGGTAGCAGTACTTTGATTCTGGCCAGTATTTTTGTCGACCTTTCTACTCACATGTTGAAATTGCCTACATAAAAGAAGCAATCATCTCACTTCAAAATACTTGATAAGGTGTACTGCATAGCAATGGAGTAAATGTTACTCTGTCCAAGCTGTCAACACATTTTACTGTGACATTTGTGAATGTTTTAAACAAGAAGCTGTCTCAGTGAATTTAATGGGAAATAAATCACCTGGCAAATAACTCCACTGCCCATAATTCATCCCTTCACACCCACTCCAGACCTGTGGGAGATGGTCTGGTATACATTTTGTATCCTTCTAAAGATGATACTTTATATTGGGGCTTATTTGTATCTGTGGAGAGGTGAGAATAACAGATTCTTTAGTGTTTCTAACCTATTACTATAGAAAGCTGACCGACATTAAATTCCACTTCTGTCTTGTCAGACTATACTATGGAGCCGGGTGTCAGGACAGGAGAGTCAGATATGACAACATGGACTGGAGGTGATAGGGCTCAGCTGACCATTCTTATTCCAGAGGAAAATGAATCCCCAAAGTTCTCAGACAACTGGCTCA